>JARFNZ010131465.1:0-11217 GCA_031763405.1 Balanus nubilus
TAGTCTCTCGCGAGAAATGTCACCCATGTGCACACTTTTGAAAGCTGAATGTTATGGCGTCGGCTATAGGTACACAAGTGTTGTAAGATGTCTGAGGAAAAATAACAAGACTATCGTGACATTTGTCCCAGAGATATGAAGCATCAAACACAACTATGCCCGTCATACCCCACTCTCCCCTACTTTTCCTATCCTAACAGACTCTGGAATGACTGGAATCGCACCATGACTACATGACATTTGAAGGATAAATTTACTTACGATTTTGGAGTGTATCAACAAAAGACTGTTAAGATCGTGTTTTCCGTTCAAAGTTCTATTCTCATTTATTTTTTAGTCAAACACAGTCCTCTCTTCATCTTTCGAAAAACATGAATCAGCACGATTCGCAGGTGCTATGGCTAAGTTAAGTACACAATGTCTTTTACTGTGTCGTCGGATTCCGCCCGGCTTTGCGGAATCCATCATCCGCGGCGAAGTTGAATATTCTACTTGGCAGCGGAAGAGAAATGTAAACAAACCGCATAGTAGAACTGCCGCCAGGAACTTTTTATTTTGTTTTTGAATATATTTTAATAAACTGAACTTTATTTAATGAACTATAAAGTGTGCCAAATTGAGTGCGCTATGTAATATTTATGGTGACTATATTTTAACGAAATAAACTGCGTAGCAGAATACATTACCAAGAATGTATGAAAAGCACCAAATTCGATGCAATATTTATGGTGGCGGCCATCATGCCGCAATAGTGCGGATCATAATAAGGCAGTGCTTTTGAGAGTCGGAGATGTCAAAAATCATTTCCTGATATCTCCTGTTTGTTGATGTGACTGCACGTTTGAGCCTTACCATCAGTGACACAAAATTCGTTACGTTGATTTTAACCGTTTTTTACATTTCCGCCAAAGGTGACAATGTCCCTTTAAGAGGATTTCTGAGTTTGCTTGTTTGCTTGATTGGCTTTTAGGGCGTACAGACTCCTCGGGCCAATTTGCATCGAATGCTATCCGAGTTGTCACCCAAAAACATTCCATACGTCATTCTCGCATTCATCAGATGCATACAAATGCACCATTTTTTAAATTGAATGTTGCTTATTCTTGGCGTCAATGTCCATTAAACTGTACTCAGCAAATTGCATGTAAAATAACTTCAGTGCCGCTTTGACAAGCTCTTGAGCATGGCGGTTCACATATTCTCTCTCTTCAATAAGGACCTGTACGGTAATGATCGGCAGAATTGGACGCATGATGCACCCGAGGATAAGACTTGTTGCTTATCAGTTGCAGTTGCTTAAGACTTGCTGCAACGGCTGATCTGAGGTCATGATATGCCCTGAATACCGAGCCATCGTTATTATTTCATCTATACTGCGCAGGACAGGGTTAATTGGAGTAACCGGAGAGTAAAGCAATCGTATCACTGTCTCGTAGTAGGCGTTTGCTAAATGAATGCGCTGTGTACACCAATGCATACGTATCGGACTTTAAACAGCAGCAATTTGCATGGGCAATGCGTATTGATCACCAGGTCACGATCGACAGGGTATCGATACTGACCAAGAAGCACGTTATCGATACCTGACGTCGATACCCGAGCTAGGTTCGAATTATTGCGCCGTTTAGTATTGCGTTCGAATCGATAGCGAGTTATGGTTCGGATTATTGCGCCGGACTGCCCCAGGATTTCCATGGCCTCCGCATGTCTCATGCTGCAGATTTCAGTCCACGCGGACACAGCGTGGCAGTGCAGGTTCTGCTAGCCTAACGCGTGGGACATGTGAACAGGCTACTTGGCTGTAAGCTGTGGACGTTGACAATGGAGTTTGACCGTGAGTAAAAACAGCCGAGCCGTGCAGCGTGCAGAGGTACCGCTCGACGGCTGTAGGCAGCAGAGACAACATCGGGAGACAGCGAGAAAAACAGCAGCTACAAGCGGAAAGGTGTTTGGGACCAGGACAGCACAGAGGGTACCCAGATTGTGGTCGTACTTGTTTGTTAATTAGGGTTTAAGGGCGCGACGACTGTTGAGGTCAATTTGCGCCCAGTGGTACGTACTTGTATTTCGTGTAAAACCAAACCATATACATTTCCAATACCATACCACGTACATCATACCATATGCAATACCATACACATATACATTATTGATTTCAGACGTTAGGAGAAAACTTCTCTCTCCGAAACGGTGTATTCGTTGCGCAACGTTTATGACCACTGGAGGGTCATTCAATAAAATGTCCGAAAATGTTCTTTCAGTCAATCCCAAATAACTGCAACTACAACAACAAACTGGTGAGAAACGAAACTGGATGTGAATAGTGACCTCACAGAGATTATAACCAGCCTCTGTGACGCTGTGCATTGCTCCCAAGTCAAAGCAGGTCACCGTGTTGCTTTCTCGCTCGAACACTCAATGAACGTGTCTTTAACTTTTGATTTACGACAAATCACCGATAAAGATTATCCCGAAGACAATGTTTTGGTGTACCGTCTACGCGTAGGAACAATACCAGCAGTAGATCCTCCCCTGCCTACATTTACACGGAGCAGGGACTCGTAAAATTTGCATTTTTAAAGTTCATCGAATGGTTTGCATGGCTGCTTACGAGTCAATAATGTAGTGGAAGTTAGCTGCTCTTGTTGTCAGCCCTTTATTCCACCTACCACTAATGTGTGAACTTCGTGGCCGAGCACCAACCGACCATGTGTGTATGTATTGATCGAGCCTCAATACATCACTTCCTGGAGCTCTAAACCAGCGCCAATTGACTATTAGCATATCGCCCTACCCTACCCAATTGTATGCCCGACATGGATATTCGTTTGGCGCTGACAGCTGTGCAACGCTACGGGTTTGAATAATCAGGCGCTATCGTGCGTGGATAAGGCTCTTAAGTTCAAGTTATTAGCAGATCATTAGCAATATTTTCGAGTGTACGCTTAGTTTGCCGAACCAAAGATAAGACGAAGCTCACTTTTGAGGGTATGACACCAGCGGGATACATATGACAGTGGCGCAGACAAACATCACGCATACAGCTCCCAGACAACTGCCCTGTCCCCGGACCGGACTGACCTGGCTGTTTCCTCCAGCGCCGGCAGGGGAGCGTCATGCAGGTGCGGCTCTCTCGTGCTGACTTGTATCACATCTGAACCACCGGTCGCACCACTGCTGCTGATGCTGCTGGTGCTGCTGGCACTGCTGGCGCTGCTGCTGCTGCCGGCGCCACCGTTCAGCCGGTCCAGCAGGGTGCTCATCCTGATGGTCTGGCTGGGCATAGCGCCGCTGGCCGGTCCCGGCGGAGGAGACGAGTCCTGGTCGTCCCCGTCCGGGCTGCAGCACACCTGCTCGTCCGAGCTGCGCCGCGCCGCCCGCGCCGCTCGCACCTCCATCGCCGTCCGCGTCGACGGCGTCGGCGACGCCTGCGACGGCTGCGACGCGCTGCTACGGCGCCGCAGGCCGCGGGAGGACAGCCGGAAGTGGAACATCTTTCTCATGGAGGCGCGCAGGAAGCGAGAGACGGCGCCGCCGCCCTCAGCGTCGGTGCGGCCGTCCGAGTCCGGCGGCAGCAGCGCCAGCCGGGAGCGGGCGCACGAGGCCGACTCCGAGCTCTCTCCCGGCGACTCCGAGCGATCCTCTGAGTGCCCAGAGTTCTCCTCAGCAGGGCTCTCCGTCGGCGCCTCCCTTAGCGGGTGCGCCGGTGACTCTGTACGTTCCGCTGGCACTGGTGACTCCGTGCGTTCCACTAGTGACTCCGTACGTTCTGATGAGTCCGGTGACTCGGTACGTTCCACTGGTGACTCCGCGCGTTTCGCTGACACTGGTGAAGCTGGCTCCGGCGATTCCACTGGCTTCGGTGACTCTACTGGTTCAGGTGACTCCACTGGTGACTCAGGTGGCTCCACTGACTCTAGCGACTCCGGTGACTGCGTCGGCGGCGACGCGGCGCGGTCGGTGTGGGTCGGGCGGTCGCACAAGACTGGGTTTCGGCACTCGACCAGGCCGCGGCGGCCGCCCCCATCCGGGTCACGGTCACTGCCTTTCTCCTCGTCGTCTGAAGTGTATTGGTTCTCCGGCGCAACGGCCGCCGCCTCGCTTCTGTGGAGCGTGGGGCTGCCCGCCGGGCTCGCCTCCGGGCTCGACGCAGGGCTGGGCTCCCGGCTGGGCTCTGGGCTTGGCTCCGGGCTGGGCTCCGGGCGGGGTTCTGGGCTTGGCTCTGAGCTGGGCTCTGGGTTGGGCTCTGGACTAGGTTCTGGCCTGGGCTCTGGGCTGGGCTCTGAGCTGGGCTCTGGGCTGAGTTTCCGACATGAGTCCGGGCTTGATTGAGGGCTGGACTTTGCGATTGGCTCCGCGAAGCGTTTCTGACTAAGTTCCGGGCTTGACTGTGGAGTGGACTCAGGGCTTGACTCCGGACTGGACTCCGCACTTGACTCCGGGCTCGACTCCGAGCTGCATTCCCGCTCGTTCAGCTCTGTCGTCACCTCGTCTTCAGCGCACGCCCCACTCTCACCGCCTCCTGCGCTGGCCACCTCCAGCCCGTCCTTCAGAGCGAATCCACGGACGGTGACGTCATCGACGGCGGCGGCGGCCATGGCGCGGTGGGCCCCTCTGCGGCGCGGTGGCGGCAGAGCTGGCGCGGCGGCGGCGGCGGCGGCGCGACTCCGACTGCTGCTGCCGACTGGCTCGCTCCACCTGCGGCACACAACACCGGAACAATCAGCGGAGCGGCGGCGCGGCGGCGCGGCGGCACTGCCGGCTGCCGTCCAAGGCGAGAGGGGCACCGTGCAGCCGCAACACTGCTGGTGTGGGAGGCAGCCGGGCTGGGACGGAGCCGGAGGCAGGGGGGGGGGGGGGGGGGTACAGGGCGGAGGCTGGGAGAGAACGTTCAGTGTCATTAAAGGATGCTTCCCAGCTACAACAAGGCTATATGAGCAAACCCAAAGTCGTAAACGCTGATCCCACGAATGATGACTGTGATGTAATCACAACACGGAATTCTTATCTCACGATGCAGGCTAAGGCCTTGACTCTGCACTCTCAAAACTCGGCTGGCTGAGGGCAGAAATAAGAGAGTGAAGGTGATGTCGACACTAGCCCGGGTCCGTCCTCTGTTCGCCGCGTGTGTGCATAATGCGTTTGTACCCCGGCTCTCCCTTGGTCTTCGGGTCGCAATGACCGGGACAGATCGGCGATAGGTCGGTCCCTCACGTGCCGCACGCCTGCTTGGAGAGATCGTCTGCAGATCAACCGAATCAGGGCGGGCACAATTGATCGGTCGCTGTTGGCCTTAGTAAAACGAGTATGCGACATCACCAGAACAGTTGATAATCTGGACGATAATTTGAATTACGCAAAAGTGACGCAGTCCAGCGAGGAAAAATTATTTCACGCAATATTGTATTTTTACAGTGGAAACAATAGTATTTGCCTCCGCCGACACATTACAGGTTAAATTTACCGCTCAGCAACGAGCTTGTCCTGGCGGTGAGAGTTATTGATATGTAAAGGCCTTTGTTTCAGGAGCGTCGCCACAAAATTTTAAGTGCGGGGGACAGCCAGGCATATGGGGGAGCCAGCGAGGGGTCTGGGGAGCAGGCGCCTGACTTCAAAATTCTGCGAAACCTGGGGGTACCGGAGAGAGTATCGAGCGAACAGTAGCCGCCCCCCCCCCCCCCCGGTGTCGTTGCCCCTGCTTTGGTTAAATATGCTACTTGTAGTGTGTAGCCAGTGCTGAATACCCAATCAGATAGAAAGGGAGCACGTCTCAGCCCTCCATTTCAGGAGGCGCCGCTCTGGAGCAGGTTGTTGACTTGTGACGTAATTCCTCATGACCTACCATGTGACCCTGGCTGACATCTGTCCCGGACATGCAAAGCTGCTTTGCAAGAGACTTGTAAGCCATTCATAGATCGCATGTCTGGCTTGACCTCGGTATGCAGTATATGTATGAACCGAATGAGTGGCATGCCATAACAGGACTTCGAACTGATCCATGGTCTAGCGTCAAAGGTTATGTGGCTATTGGCACACATTCATGTATGTAACTAGTTATGTAGCTTGTGTTTCGCTTGGTTATAGGACAGCTTGGACCGTTACGGAACCCCGAGATAAAGGGGAAGGGAAAAAGTGGGCAAAATGGTCCGCCGACTGGGTGACCGTCTATGACTTTCTGAGTGCCGCCTATGACCGTCTATGACTGGCTGAGTGCCGACTGGGTGACCGTCTATGACTGGCTGAGTGCCGACTGGGTGACCGTCTATGACTGGCTGAGTGTCGACTGGGTGACTGTCTATGACTGGCTGAGTGCCGTCTATGACCGTCTATGACTGGCTGAGTGCCATCTGTGACCGTCTATGACTGGTTGAGTGTCGACTGGGTGACTGTCTATGACTGGTTGAGTGTCGACTGGGTGACCGTCTATGACTGGCTGAGTGCCGTCTATGACCGCCTATGACTGGCTGAGTGCCATCCCCAGCGCCTTGCCACGAAGAGACTCCAAGCCATGCAAATGACCACCATTCCCGGGGACGGCTCGAGGACCGCCACATCTCCGGTGCCCGACGACTACTAGGCCCGGGTAAACATGGGCGTGACAGAGGATCGGGGATCGGCAGTCAGGAGCAGACATGTTCATGCCCCCAGGCGTTTTGCAGTTCAATGAGGATTGTGGCGACGGTCAATGCGCTATAACAGTTCTGTACATTGCAAACTATGGCTCCGTACTCCTTTTTCCATGAGCAAGGTTTTTAGTTGATCGAAGTATCAGAATACCGTGAAAATAGCCCAAGATCCTTCGGAAGCCGGGATCCGAGGTACCGGGATCCAAAGTGGATCCCAGACTATTTTCCTAGTTTCTTGCAAGATAAGTGAAAAAAAACAGATTCAGACACCACGGAGGGATGCAGACGGAATAAGTTGCATCATATATTAGAGTTGTATCACCGATATTATAGTCGGGATCTGAATACCAACTTTGTGGTGTCTGGGATCCGAGCACATGTCTGGTCAGATGGATCAACAGGGATCTGAGGTATTAAATGCGACTTGCACTATGCATATTTCACTATGTAGTATGTTCTATGTTTTATGCATGTACATTGTACAGTATGCCAGATATGCCATTGACGCATTTCATTTCATTATTTATTTATAACTGCAACGTGTTCAGCTTTGAAGGATCAATTATGTAAAGCATGTGAAGTCATTAAACATGAAGGTTATCACTGACACATTATCGGTTTCCGTGTAAAACACACCGCCGTTTCTACGAGGGGCATGCGATGTGCGTTGCTGATGGGATCGATTATGGTGTCCCTGTCCGACTGCCCAGCTGCCTCCCGAGCTCCCCGCCAGAGCCAGCTGCCCCTGTGTCCTCCTCTCCCCACCCCTCACTCCCCTCACTCCCCCTCCCCTCACTCCCCCACCCCACCTTCCCTCGGGAGCAGGGGAAGGCATCCAGGTCCGACAAACAACTGCGTGCCATACACCACGGAGCGTGGGCAGGCCCGGCTGGACCACAGACAGCGATGACCCAATGGAGGGAGGGAAACGGATTGTATATACTAGCACAACAAGAGACAGATGACTTAGTGGATGGAGGGAAACGGACTGTATAGTACTAGCACAACAAGAGACAGATGACTCAGTATATGGAGGGAAACGGACTATATAGTACTAGCAAACAAGAGACAACGATAGCCCAGTGGACGGAGGGAAACGGACTATATAGTACTAGCACAACAAGAGACAACGATAGCCCAGTGGAGGGAGGGAAACGGACTGTATATACTAGCACAACAAAAGACAACGATGACCCAATGGAGGGAGGGAAACGGACTGTATAGTGCATATACTAGCACAACAAGAGACAACGATAGCCCAGTGGAGGGAGGTAAACGGACCGTACAGTACTAGCACAACAAGAGACTGATGACTCAGTGGATGGAGGGAAACTGACTATTTAATACTAGCACAACAAGAGACAACGATAGCCCAGTGGAGGGAGGTAAACGGACTGTATAGTACTAGCACAACGAGAGACAGATGACTCAGTGGATGGAGGGAAACTGACTATATAGTAATAGCACAGACCATAATGCTGCTGGCGAGGGTAATCAGGGCAGAATTGAGAGCTTAGGAAACTCGTACTGAGCTTTGCTGTGCGGTGTGGCTCTGTTTAGGGCTTTGTCAGGGACAGGAAGGTTCATGTCAGCCGAAACTCGTCTAGATATGCATTCTGCAGGTAACTAGCTCAGGTTTACGGCTCCGGTCCAAAAGCGCCTGCAGGAGGCTGCACAAGACATGCAACGGGAAGGTAAACTGACATCTCGCTGCAGATATGAGGAAGGAGAAAGTGGATACGTCGGGAGCTGCCACATTCCTTGAGCGGTGATGATGCTGTTTATCATTTTTACAGAGAAGGGATTAACGATGCAAGGATGGATGACTGCACGGTGAAGATCAGTCTCTTTATATATGTATTATACTAACATAATATCACTGTTAAGGCAACACATAGGACAGGAAAGCATGAACAATGTAGTGCCCAGATTTTGGAGTTATCTGAATAGTTTGGCCCTGAGCGACCCTGGTTTCAATATACTTTTTTATTGTACGATTTGATTAAGGGAACATTCCAACCTGAAACTAAAATTGGATGTGATAGAGCCGGTTTCACCTCTATTACGACTCCGGTTCGTCGTGAGATGTTCGCCCTCAATCGTTTTCAAACATCATTTTTATATTTTTCGTTTCTACATTCTTAAATTGTCCCAACTGAGCATTTTCGACTTTTTCACACTAGTAGGTATGTTTGGGTGGTCAATCCCAACAAAGAAAGTTTTTTTGAAGGAAAAGATTCTTCAAGTGCAGATTGCAAATGATTGAAGGATAACTTTTCAAAACAAACTAGACTGATTGAATAGGAGAAATCGGCTCTGAACTAGGAATATCCATTTAACCCGAGCCGTGCCTGGAGTGGGTGAGGGGTGAGGGTGCTCAAACATCCCTCAGATTTTTAGACAACATCTAAAAACAGCACATTTTTTGGCACACGAATTTGTTCATTTTTACGCATATTGTGTTAAATGTTTTGCCCCAGATCATCTAAGTACCTAAGTCACCAGGACAAAAGCACGTGATCCGCCCCAGTGGCTCAGAAGGGAGAGCGCTGTGCTTTGACGACCCGGTAATGAGAGCCCGGGTTCGAGTCGCTTTGGCGCTCGCTATTTGTTCCTGTCTGGGGTGGCCTACGGTCGGTGGCAGCGGCTACACTCAAGGCCAGTTGACGTCAGTGAGCGGGTCGCGGGCCATGTCCGGCTATGTTGGGCACGTAAAACTCTCGGTCTAAATTATTCCGGCTACCGGAATTTCCCAATCGGACGGTAGAGGTCAGGTCCTTCGCAACAAGCTCTGCTCAGCGCGGGTTCTGACTTCACAAATCCGTCCATTCAAAAGGTTCGGATTAAATTTATAGAAAAAACTCCAACCTAAAAATGTTTGCGGTCGTGCCATAGCCACAGTTTTCGGCAGTTCAGCTTCAAATTTTGAAGATTGCATAAGGATATCATTGTCTTGCTTAATCCGATTTTTTTTTTATCATATCAGTGGACTAAGGCCACGCCATTTTCGTGACCTCCCAGTATAAGTCAAGGGGAATATTAAAACGCTTGCTTATTCAAGAATATGCATCAGATCACTCAATTTATCTCAATACCATGCAATCTCAACCTCTCGATCTCACTCTTGTTATTTTTACTCTTACATTTAATGAATCGTCTATAGGTTCATTTCCTAATTAAAGACGAAGTCATTAGATAAAATGATAAATAACACATAAGTTAATACACACAAACACACCACTGCGTCGGATACAGGCAGGTGTCAAGTGGTTTGGTGAGACCAATAACGCGATATTTTTATTAACCTATAGCGCATATGAAAAGTCAACAGTCGTGTCAGGGTTCAAAAACTAGTTGCAAAAAGATGGCGTTTCACGAAATACATTTTGCTGGACAGTGTTCACCCTTCCATGGGGAACGTGCCACAGGACAAGAGTGCATGTCAGACGTGTTGACACGGGCAGACCAAATACTGCTAGCCAATCAGGACGGTCAAGCTTCGCACGATAAATATGAAAAAAACATGAGGCCATATTGAGCAGATCTTAATAGAGCGCACATTACAAAATAGCAGCAGAGCTCGGTAGTTTACGCTGTCGTTGGGCTCATTCGAGTTTAAGGCCAGCAACTTAAGGAACTTACGCTGCACTCGCTCTAGTGCTTTCAGGTAAGTGACTTTTGATAACAATAACTTTTGATGGAGTAAACAAAGAGACGTGAAAATGACACCAATACATTGGCGTTGTTAAGACGCAGCGACTCATATGCAACATGACCTACTTATATTAATACATGACCTTGACCTGAGGTGTTAATTTTTTTATTTGACCTTACAAAGTCACCATGTATAATTATCGAAGCATATTGACGAGAGAAATACGATGATGGCAAAATCGTCCTTGTAACTTAATTAGTTAAAAAGAAAATCGCGAAAACCGTTTTCGTAAACAACGGAGATTTTGACCTTTGCTGACCTCTGGCGACGTCAATATTGACCTGAGCAGAAAATGACCCGAACTATTTCCAAATGCTTGCGACAAGTTTTTTTGTGTTCCTCTAAGTGTCATGCAAGCTGAGTTAGAAGGGGAGAGATGTTCAACCCCCCCCCCCCCCGGCACGGCGAAGGTGGCGTCCAACAAAGGTACGGCGTAGGTTAATGCGACATCATACTCCTATATGGCTAGGAATAATGTCATGTAAGTATATAGCAGATGTTGAAACGTGGTGGGGTGTAATTTATTATTTATTGCACTTTAGTCCAGCTAGGTTTAAGGTTCTGTCATAGGTGGATTAAATGCATAGTATATGTCGTATAAACCGAGTCCAACCACGAATACCAATAACATTTAAGCCCGTCTTGAAGGTGGATCGTATCTCACCCGGTAAGATGACATCATGCGACAGGATGTTTGATTCGACCGCTGGCCTTGAAACAATCTCGGCCAACATAAGCCGGAGGAAGTCTTTATACACCAGGAAAAACTTTGAGATCCTTAACCGACTTCCCACCGTCGCGTTGGCTGAGCCGCGCTGAGCCGGGCTGCCGCTTCCGTTCCCCCCTCCCCCCTATCGGCCTGCAGCCCTCGTTCTG
>JARFNZ010131476.1:0-11217 GCA_031763405.1 Balanus nubilus
TGACACTCGCCCGGTTAACTTAGAAAAAAAGTCGCTGACGTGCTGGTTTTATAAATCGTGCGTTAGTGGGGTAGCTTGTGCCAGTGAAATTGGGGCAAGATGATCATGGAACAGCAATGCGGGTTTAATGTAAGGAAAATAAATATATTGTAAATGTTACATTTAGCATGATATTTATAAACAGACTGCAATTCAGAGTAGTTCGAACCATTTTAGACACCATTTTGCATAGTTTTGATGCATAATATGGGGTTAAAATGTTATGACAAATAAGGGTTTTCGTTTTTTGCCAGATGGGCTCATTGACCTGACCTGGGTGGTGCGCTTTTGACTCAAAGCCATGAGATTATGAGCCAAAGGATAACTCTTAATAAGAGATATGCCAGTTTTTGTCTCGCTCCCTAAGAACCAATCGTCAGGGACTGACAATATGTTAATCAACTTGCCACACTACGTGGCACATTTTGCCCCAGCATTGGGGTAAGACGTGCAACCGGACATTGTCAATGAAATTAGGAAATTTTAGATATTTGGTAACGAGTGGCGAGTATTGTTCTTGCGCTAAAATATAAACAAAACATGAGCCTTTTCCTATCAATAGTTAAATCCTTCAGCTATACTGTTAAATTCCCACAGTTCATCGGAAAATAAAATTTGTCTCATCTTACACTACTTTACCCTACACACTAATGCTACACTCCACGCCATTCATGTTCGCCTCTCACCACGCACTGCCCTGTGGCCTGTAACGCCTGTATCGGCCCTGTATCGGTGTCTGTATCGTCGCCTGTATCGCCTGTATCGTCTGTATCGCCTGCTGAATCCGCAGCTGTATCGACCGTTGGCTGCAGGCACGGTGCAGCTGGTCGCCTGCAGCGCCCTCAGCCCCGACACCGCCGGCCTGGTGCAGGTGGCGCTAGTGCTGCGAGCGCCCGCCTTCCTGGCGGCCCAGCAGCGGCTGGCCCTCAACCCGCTGGTGGTGCACCTCCGCCAGCTGGAGGGGCTACCCAGCCTGCCGGCCGGCTTCTCGGCTGCCGCTGGAGACGGCGGGAGTGCGGAGCCGGTGCCGGCGGAGGCGGAGGCGGAGGAGGGCCCGGAGGAGGCCGGCGGATCGGCGCCGGTCGATGCGGACACCGTGTCCCGGCCACCCGTCTTCTTCGCCGCCGTGCACATGCCGGATGGAAACGTGTACTGCTCGCCCGATCAGGACTACACTCACCAGGTGAAGAGATGATGGTGTGAAATGAAAGGAAATTGAATGTCAAATAAGTAAAAGATAATACTTTTTATAAGTCGGTTTTCTATTTAATTATTCAGTCATGCTGTCTTTTACCCCAATTTAATTTTATGTATGCGACTCCTACCTTTTATTTTTACAAAATTGTTCCTTGACTGAGCATCCGTTAAAAATGTGCAGCCTTTGACGTTTTGTTTGGAGCGAGCACATAAAAAGTTAACGCTTGGAACCCCGAAACACTGATATAGGCTATTGATACTCTGATGATGGTAGCAGCACATATGTCCGCTGATATTATTGTCCCTAGAAAACACCAGTGTAGGTATACTGCACCGCATGGCTCGTATCTGGGAACTGTGATCTGCAAAACATCTTCTTATCGTGGAGGACGGGTGGCGACTGGGAGTCATTCGAGTCGTAAAAAGTGGGGAAGGTAATGTAGAAGATATTTATTATCAGCAGTGCGAGACGCCATCCCCCGGTGCAGTCTCCCTCAGCCGATTGTACAGACAGCGCCTGTCGGCCAGGACTGTCGGCCTGTCGGCCTGTCGGCCAGGCCTGTCGGCCTGTCGGCCAGGCCTGTCGGCCTGTCGGCCAGGCCTGTCGGCCTGTCGGTGTCGCCTGTCGGTACAGACAGCGCCTGTCGGCCAGGACTGTCGGCCTGTCGGCCTGTCGGCCAGGACTGTCGGCCTGTCGGCCTGTCGGTGTCGCCTGTCGGTACAGGCAGCGACTGTCGGCCAGGACTGTCGGCCTGTCGGCCAGGACTGTCGGCCTGTCGGCCTGTCGGTACAGACAGCGTCTGTCGGCCAGACATGGCTCCAGTCCGGCCCGACCCAGCGGTAATGGTTGACGGCTCCTGGCCCGAACCGACGCGCTCGCTTCAATAACGTGTTATTGTCGGAACGCAGGTAACCCCGTGTCAGGAGGCAGGTAATCCCGTGTCAGACGGCAGGTAACCCCGTGTCGGACGGCAGGTAATCCCGTGTCAGACGGCAGGTAACCCCGTGTCAGACGGCAGGTAACCCCGTGTCAGACGGCAGGTAATCCCGTGTCAGACGGCAGGTAACCCCGTGTCAGGAGGCAGGTAATCCCGTGTCAGGCGGCAGGTAACCCCGTGTCAGACGGCAGGTAATCCCGTGTCAGACGGCAGGTAATCCCGTGTCAGAAGGCAGGTAACCCCGTGTCGGACGGCAGGTAATCCCGTGGTGTCGTTGTCACAGGTGACCCTGAACGAGCTGTCGGTGGTTTTCTGCGGTCTGCTGGAGCGTGAGAAGCTCTGGGAGCGTCTTCAGACGGTTCCACTGCGTCTGGAGCTTCTCTGGCGTCACACCACGCCGCTGGTCAGCAACAAGCGCTTCAACCAGATGGAGATCGACCGCTACATCCACGACCCCGACCTGGTCAACATCATCAAGCAGTCCGGCAATCCATTTGCCCTGCAGAACCCTCTGCCGACAAAGTTCGCCGAGGTCAGTAGGGAAGGTTCGCGAACGCGACAATAAGCTGTCCGTGATTGCGTGCAACAAGGTGCTGCGATAGGAGGTTGTCAGGACTCAGCTCTGACCCTCCCACCGTGGGTGACCCATCACCATCCAAACTAGGGACTCTTACACCACTCTGAGCGCGACAGTATTGCCACCTGTGCGTCTTCACAGTAGGAGTTAACATTGAGGGTGACGGGTGGAATCCGGGGTTGAGCTTCTCTCAACTTCTACTCGCATCCATATACAATTCTACCACGGAGTAAAAGTAAAAGGCTACCTCGAGTTGGGATAGATTTTTTGTGAATACAGGGAAATCCTCAAGGTATTTACCTTCAGGTGAAGGTAGAATTTGATTGTGAACACGGCACCGGCGTGATGTACGGTAGTTTACGGATAGAGGTGTTCTCATCGACATAGCGGCGCTGACCGATTGTACTGTTCCGTGCAGGTTCTGATTGACATGTCAGCGCTGACGCGCGGCGTCCGCCTGCTGAGCCTGGAGGTGCCGCTGGTTGCGGTGCCGGCCGGGCCGGCCGCCTCTCCGGGAGCCGACATAGAGCGCGGCACCTGCCCGCCTCCGTTCCGCGCCCTGCAGCTGCTGCAGTGCCAGGCCCAGCTGTCGGTGACCGTGTCGCTGGCCGTGCCGCTGGACCTGCTGCCCCGGCCGGCTCCGGCCCGCTGCGCCTACGGCCGGCTGCTGGCCGTGCTCTCACAGCGCGGCATGCAGCGCAGCGGCGTGCTGCCGCTCATCCAGCAGCTCAACGAGCCCTCCTCCTCCTGCAGCGGCGTGGCTCGCAGGCCCGGCGACGTCAGCACGCCGGGCGTCGGCGGCTTCTGCCTGCGGGACCGTCAGCTGCAGCTGCTGTTCGCCGAGGGCCGCGCCGACGCCGAGCTGGCGCAGGTCACCGCCGCGCTGCGCGGCCTGCCCCGCCGGGACGCCCATCTCTGCCACCACTCGGGTCTGCTGTTCGCCGAGCGGCTGTACTCGCGGCGGCCGGCCGTGTTCCGCGTGTTGGAGGGCCGCCAGCTGCGCGCCCTGCTGCTCGACACGCGGCTCTACACGGCGCAGAAACGAGACGAGCAGTCGCGAGCGGTACGAGACGTCGGCGAGTGTTTCCGCACGCAGTGGCTGTCGGACACGCTGAGACAGAACCTGCTGCCCAGCGAGGCGAGCCTGCTGAGTCTGCAGCAACTTCTGGCCGGCTGACAGCAGGTGATGTTAAAACTGTTATTGTCAGGCAAATTAGCTAAGCTGAAAGCACGTAGAAACTTTTTTTCTGGCTGGTCAGGTGTCTGAGCTACAGTATTTCGATAGTCCAAATTGTGCCGCCGTTTTATTGAACGTCAAAAATGTCGAGCAGCCTAGCACATCTACTTTTGAACAAAAGTAAAAGCAAGCGAAATCAATAATGTTGTTTAGGGATTGCAATAGAGCAATGCGTTTGTATTCCATATGTATTTTTAGAGCCTTGCGAAGTGAACCGCGAAATAATATATAAAAACGATACATATTTGTGTTAATTCTAAGACAACCAAGCAATCGCTGAAATCGGCATACATTTCAACATAAGGAAGTTTTCTTTTAGACAACAACTAGTAGCACCGCATACATATCCACTTCTGGCAGGGACCAAAAATTTAATAGCTTAAACATGGAGGCGTGCCGCCCAAGGGGATTAAAATTAGTCAGCAGGCGCAACGCATGATGTTCAAAGCAGTACAGTGAACACAAAGCTGAATTAATCAGTATGATATATCATGCCATTCGAATAGCAACATTGACCTTCGTCGAATGCGCGTCACCACTTTCAGCAGAGCAAAGGGAACCATCTCCAGCACTGCTTCCATGAAGGGTGCCGTCTGGCTGTGTCCCGTGCCGGCACATCATTGATGATATCATCTGTTCCTCCAAAACTTTGAGGAACATCTGGAGCATCTGCTCCTCATTTTCGAAAGACCGTAAGAGTCAGGCCTCAAACTCAAATCCCCTAAAATGTTCCTTCGCGAAAACGGAGATGATTTACCTGAGCCATCTGTTCGCACCAGGAGAGATCCGCCAGGAACCGAGCATCATTAAAAAGTGCGGAACCTGGCTCCACCAACGACCGTGAAAAGCGTCTGGGAAATAGTGGGACTGGCATCGTACCAGACTTCAGTCATTGAGCAAGCCCCCTCACAGAGCTAACGAAAAAGAAAATGCGCTTGCAGTTTAATAATTGTAGAAGCGCTTGTTAATAGCCGTAGTTAAATGAAGCTTTTAGCGTAGTTCGATATGTGGCAGTGGCAGTGGCCAGCGGTCGGACCGGGTCTCTTATACTCAGATTTTTCCCATATACCACGTAGAACTCGCTTTGCGTTTCGCGTTCGCTCGTAACAATATGTATCAGGTAGGTATAACAGGAAAATGCAATCTATAACTTTTCTTTAATTTAAATAAGGAAGGCTTATGTTGTTGCATCATTTATTGCCGTTAGACATACAGTACCATGTTTACAGCCTGCTATAACCAGGAAAAGGTAATGTCTTAATTTGAAAGCATTTGAATACGCTCCTCCCAAGTCTTGATATCAGTGACACTGACTAGACACACGAATTAGCTGCCACAAAACAGCACCCAGTTCTAAATGCTAATGTCAGACAGTCAATGCAGGATCTGAATCAAGTCTGAATCTTATTTGCTTCTGGTCCGTCTTATACCTTCCCTGTTCCGTCTACTTTTTCCGTTTCGTCCCCTTCTATCCAGTTTTTTATTCGTTCTTTTGCGTCTCTAAATAGAGATAGCGACGTCTCCTCCGCGCCTCTATTTGTTTCCACGTCTGTTTCTGTGTCCTCTTCCCGTCTGCGCGAGTCTGCTATCTTTGTCTCTGCCCCTGTCACCGTCTCCTTTATTCCGTCTCCGTCTCATTCGTCCCCATCCTAACCAAGTCTCCATCTTCCTTCGCCCCATTTCTGTCCCGCCCCCCTCTCCCCCAACTGAATTCAGTCGCCAGTTTCGTTTCCATACTCCACGAAGAGGCGTCTTTATCCTCCCCTCCACGTCATTCCATTCATCCCGGATATTTGCTGCTGATCAAAAGTCGGCCTGCAGCAGCAGCTTGCCGTGCTGCAGCTTCTGCAGCTGCTCCAGTTGCGGCAGCTGCTGCAGCAGTCTCGCCACGAAGATCGGTGTCCCAGTGGCCGATCCTGAGGTTAGCACACTCACCGGCTGAGCTTCCTCTGCCACCAGCGCCGCTGGGGGGAGGGGAGGCAGGATGTTAGTCCGAGACACATATCAGGGCTATAGAAGACAACAGCTGAAGATGATGGTCGTTCTCGGCTGGCTTATGCGGAGTTCACACTGAGGGGTTTGGTCGCTTAAAGGCAGATCTGTCATCAGTCATTTTGCCAGACACCCGCACGACGGATCAAAGTTGAATTTCGTTTGCCAATTTTGAATTTGAATTAAATTCTGATTGGGCAACTTCTGCTTCCATCTGTCGGACAAAGACCCGGTAAAGCGACGATGGCATATACCTTTGGCGTCCGCCACCCTCAGTGTTCACTCCGCATTAAGCGTCACATTTCCCTTCATATCGAGTTGTCAAATCACAATCTCCGTTTTTTTTCCTTCGTCCTTATATGAGGAAGACATTCGGCTATTCATCACACCAACTGAATTGCTACTGGTAAATCAGTCTCACGAGGACACACCAGGTCAACTCACTGATTAGCTCCACCATGGTCTGTGGGTGTCCGTCGCCCTTGAAGAACACCATATGTCCCTCGATTGTGACGCCACTTTCGAACCGAACCCCGTTCATCTCCAGAAGAGTCGGCTGGTCACCCTTCAGCGCACCTGAATAGAGCGGTCAGCAAAAAGTGGTTAGGCTGGATCTGTGTGGTCAATGGCCAGACATGTCGCCATGATGTTATAGTCATCGCAGGTTAGAAGTAGATCTGCCTACAGGTTCAGCCGCGTACAAAATGGAAGGTAGATGTAGTGGAGATCAGGGGACGCTATAAGTTGGTTAGGAGTATTGCACCATCAGGTGAACATTTGCTATCGGTTTCGGTAATAGCTTTCATCTTGTTTTGTATTATTGAGATATGTAAATGTGTTATTCTGCATTTCATTTAAGAACACCGGCACATCTTATAGGTAATGGTCAACGGTCGGCCGGCGGTCGGCGGTCGGCGGTCGGCGGTCGGCAGCGCTGGTAAAGCGTGACTTCCGTCTTCCTCGGCGATCTGTCGGCGATGGAAAATTTTTGTGCGTCGATCTGTCGGGGCTGCCTACCTGTAACAGAGCTGGCCGAGTCTCCCTCGGCCGGTGTGAGCCGTGCGGTGACTGTACCAGAGACGGAGTCCCTCTCGCGCCAACAAGGTGATGATGCTGTTACACCAGCCTCTGAGGCCAGTAGAGCTGCGTTCACCAGGTTCACATTGCCGCCGCCGGTGCCGCTGGCCGACAAAACGCCGAGAAGCAGCGCTGAACGCAGACACGACTGCACCTCATCCATTCCCCGGCCTGTAGAGTGGGAGGGGTCAATATCGTAAGTGTGTATGTGTGTGGTGGGGGGGGGGGGGGGGGATATTATGGGTTGTCATGCTCATTTAACATTGTGCACTTTGTGGCGACTGGCGCTCAGGGTATTTTAAGACACTTTTGTTGGCATTCAGGTAAAATGTTCCAAATACGACAGAATGACGGTGACGAGTGACGACGGAGACGGCGGCAAATAATAAGCATAACAGCAGAGTTCATAGTTATAACGCATCGATAACTAAAAGCTAACTTATACCCACAGTTCAGCTTGCACATAGGCATGACTCATAACCAATGTGTTGATAAACACATTTAGATAAATGCGTTAATAAAGCGCGGCATCATCACAGCAAACAGCAACAAGTGTACGCTTTTGATCTTACCGGTAGTGACGATCTCGAGTTGGCAGCTCTTGCTAGACTGCGACTGTAGCACCGGCGCCAGTAGGGTCCCCAGCGCCTTTCCCAGCGCCACCCACGGCTTGTTGGTCGGAAAGAGAGCGTCTGCAATTCCTCCGCCACCATTTACCAGACCCACCAGAGGGCCGCCCTAAGGAGGAAAGGGTCACAGAGGTCACCGACGGGGACACAGAACGGAATGGGGTTTTAGGTTATGTTCAAGAACAATCAAACCCTTCTGAAACCGATGAAGTCAGCGCACCGTTAATTGACAACACACATCTGACTACATGTTTGATTACTGCTCTCCATAACTCTTGAAAAGCTCGTCTTGAGAAGGCTGCTGTTCGGGAGGTTGCTGATAGGAAAAGGGCGTTAGGTGCTTGAAATACGTTAATATGAAGCGCTAGCAACTGCTTATTTCATCAGGAAGCAGAACCATTTATCATATATATCAACGCCACCAAATATCAGCTGTTCTACATGAGACATCTTCCGCTCACCCTGACTGCACTGACGATCTGGTCGGCCAGCTCTGTGGCCACCCTCAGCTGGGCCTCTCGGGTGTTGGCTCCCAGGTGCGGTGTACAAATAACCCGCGGGTGCTGCACCAGCCGCAGGTCGGTCGGCGGCTCCTCCTGGAACACGTCCAGACCGGCGCCGCCGCACTGCTCCGACTCCAGGGCGGCCAGCAGCGCCTCCTCGTCCACGATACCGCCCCGGGCCACGTTCACGATCCTCACGCCACGCTTGCAGCGGGAGAGCGTGTCGGCGTTGATCAGGTCTGTGGGCAGGATTATAGCTGAACACTTAACGGGGTGTTCATACTTCTCTGTGAATTAAATGTTCAAGGCAGGTTAGAAGCGGGAAGGAAGAGAGTCTGATAATGTAAAATCTGTCTGGAATATTACTGTTCTCTCGGTGACTGCAAAGGCATAAGCTATCATGCCTATATACGATGCTTTATACACTGATGTTATCATAAGCAAATCGGTATGCGTGGTGGATGCATTTATATTTGATCTGTGCCAAATATAACAAGAGTTTGTGAATGCGGATGTCGAAATGGTCGTTCGTTCTGCGAGATGGCTGGCCGAGCAGTTCTATATAAGTTATAATAAGCTGCAGTTTTTTATATATAATAATAAGCAGTTCATTATAAGCTGCAGTTCTCGACTACAAGCCATGCGGTACAGCATATGTTCAGGCGCAAACAACTGGTGCCATCTAGGGACACTAATACAGGTAGAACTAAGCGCGTGCGCCGCTACTTTAGTAGACTAAAGCGAAGGTTAGTGCATGGACGGACACTGAAGGACGTTGACAGCTCTCACTTTTGGTTTGCGGGATCAGCGGAGTGTGTACGGTAATGTAGTCTGCGTCTGCCCAGATGTCGTCAAGTTCACGTTTCTCCACGTGAAACTCTTGAGCCGCCTCGGCGGACACTATCGGGTCGTAGCCAGTTACCTGGTGTGAAAGCATGCCTATGTTTATTAACGTCACTGGAAGATGATGCGTCATGGTAAGAGGATAGTTGCGAAAACGAAGTCTGATTGAAACAACATTGAACTATATTTTTTTTTTAATGTATGTACATTGTCATGTATACTTGAGTAAACGTGACTAGTTCGTTTTACGCAAACTGTGGACAATTTACATGTCGTTGAAAGCTCAGCCTTTAAAGACTCAAATGTTATCCATCTCATCCTCAATCCTACCAGCATGACCGGCACCGGGCTCTGGCTGTGTGTGACTAAGACTGTGATCGGGCTCTGGTTGTGTGTGACTAAGACTGTGACCGGGCTCTGGCTGTGTGTGACTAAGACTGTGACCGGGCTCTGGTTGTGTGTGACTAAGACTGTGACCGGGCTCTGGCTGTGGTGACTGAGACTGTGACCGGGCTCTGGTTGTGTGTGACTGAGACTGTGACCGGGCTCTGATTGTGTGTGACTAAGACTGTGACCGGGCTCTGGCTGTGTGTGACTGAGACTGTGACCGGGCTCTGGCTGTGTGTGACTGAGACTGTGACCGGGCTCTGGTTGTGTGTGACTAAGACTGTGACCGGGCTCTGATTGTGTGTGACTAAGACTGTGACCGAGCTCTGGCTGTGTGTGACTGAGACTGTGACCGGGCTCTGGTTGTGTGTGACTGAGACTGTGACCGGGCTCTGATTGTGTGTGACTGAGACTGTGACCGGGCTCTGGCTGTGTGTGACTGAGACTGTGACCGGGCTCTGATTGTGTGTGACTAAGACTGTGACCGAGCTCTGGCTGTGTGTGACTAAGACTGTGACCGTGTGTGTTGAGCCGGTACAAATCTCCCACCTTCATGCCGAAGGCGAGCATCCTGTGCGCCACCTGCCTGCCGATCCTGCCCAGACCCAACACCGCCAGCGTCTTTCCGTTCAGCTCCGAGCCCAGGAACTCGCCCCTGTGTGACGAGAGTGGGTGACAGAGACATCGCAAGGCTTCGCCAGTGAGCATATACCGGACAGGTATCAGAGCGACTTTCGGCACGATATTCGCATTGGGACATGGCGCATGGGTATATAATTTGCTGATGTTCAATTATCAAAAGCTAGCACTCCAAATATGTTAAACGGTTAGATGATAACTGAATTTCAAAGACGAACTGTTTGCAGGAACTTTCAATATTTGCATTTTTAATTCGCCTATAATAGGTTATTATGATGAGCGAGCAAAGCATTGCAGCAACGTGTTGTTTTATTGGAACCCGTTGTCTCCATATTATAAGAATTGATGAACGGAATGTTTTTGGAAAAACGTTGGTGGGACTAAATGCAATATAAACCTGCGCCGTGCCGGTGCTCGACGCCACCCGCCTCGTTCCGGGGGGGGGGGGGTTGAACTCACCCCTTCTAACTCGGCTCCTATGGCACTTAGGGAAAAGAAAAGGAAAAAAACGTTCGAAAGCTTGTCAAAAATCATTTCGAAACTACTTCAGTGAATTTTTCGCTCAGGTCAAAAATAGGGACACCAGAGGTCATCGAAGATTAAATTTCCAAAATGTTAAACTTCTATGAATTTCCGCCATTATCTCGGGAACTGTCTAACTAGGAGGAAACTAAAAAGCAGTAGAAAGCCCCTGAAGCGCTCTTTTGTCAGCGTGTCATCAGATTTGACCTCAGGTCAATGGTTTAGGCTCCAGAGGTCATTAAACGCCAAAATGGTTGTTATCTGGGAAAACAGGTTTTCACTAACAACTTTCTACTATTAAAAATAGAGCATTTATTTTGACACCATCATGTTTTTCTCGTCAAGACGCATCGAAACATATAGGGTAAATGCGGGTAAGAGTGCGCAGTTGGTAAGAGTACGAAACAACCTTTTCTGTTGTTTAGCAACAAGACAGAAGATCCATCTACCGACTATTGAAAGAACCTCCTTTAGCGCGTCTGCCATGCGAGAGGCAAGTGGGTGGAAACATTTTTGTGCTTTTGGTGAGTGTTTATTTGTTTTTAACACTATTTTTTTTCATGCCGAGGCGCAACGAAAAGTTTTATAACCCGCACCTGCCTTCCATTTTCGCTATTCCTTCCGTATGTTCCTAACT
>JARFNZ010131487.1:0-11215 GCA_031763405.1 Balanus nubilus
CGGGGGGGGGGGGGCCAATCGGCCCCCCCGACCGTTTTGTATCATTTCCATGCCTACAGTAATAGGGTTAAGTGAGAACATGTGCAATTGCTGCTACTACTGCCAACCCGATGTATTTTGAGATTATTGCACTAGTGACGGCAGGCGCGCTTGTTTCCATCGACCGTCACAGCTTACCAAGCCCATAATAAAGCACATTTCTCTAATTTTCTCCCGGATCCAAGTGCTTCCTCTGCTGGCCTTCCCAGCCTACTGGAATTTCCTCAGGCTCTGGTGCTGGCTTGCTACAACCGGGATGCCGGAGACATCCTGTCCTGGACAGTCCCACCGTCGGGAGACAGACGTCCTCGTGTACCGCCATGGCTGCCCCGCCTTCGATGGGAAGTCTCAGACCAGCACCCTGTCCTGTCCAGGCGCCTGTCCCGGCTTGTTCAGTCGCTGGGAAATCTCAGACCCAAGCGCTACCCTGTCCAACCGCTAGAAAGGCGCATACCCGTGTCCCGTTATGATTGCCCTGTCGTCGATGACAAATCTCAGACCAGCGCCCTGCCCTGTCCTGGTGCCTGTCCCGGCTTGTTCAGTGGCTGGGAAATCTCAGACCCAAGCCCTATCCTGTCCAACTGCCCAGAAGTCTCCAGAAGAACGTACTGATCGGACCACCCGCCAGTTGTCGACGCCTGCGACATCCGAACCACTCACGACTTCGCAGTCGTCCTGCCGAGACTCCCTTATCCGGCTCCATATCTAGCAGCTGCAATTGTTCCAGGAACGTGGCACACCCGAAGGCAGCTGGGGTGTCCTATCGATGTGACTCCAGGCACCAGTCCTGCTGGGGCCTTTCCGCGAACTTGGCTTTCTGTTTTATGTGAATATTTAGGTATTTAGATTAATCGAAAATTTGTTAGACTATATCTATTGCGTTGTATTGATTTACGTTGGTGAGAATATATGTTCGTATCATTTTGCTATTCTTTTATGATTGTTATGCTTATTTTGGCTTGATGACTGCACGTTTCAATAGCCACTTTGTTCCAGGATTCCACAACATATCATTCTACAACAGCCTAACCGTTGTGGAAATCAGCCAAAAGGGCATTCTAAATCAGGCAGCATGCATTCATGGAACGTGGTTGCAGAGTCTCTGGAGATTGAGCTTCTTGCTGTAGCGTAGTCTGAAGATCATTATGCTCCACTTTGCTACACCACGGCCGTCCTTAATTCTTTTTTGGCGTTATCTGATGTCCTAATTCATTTTTAATTTAAGTAATTTTACATGCCCAGAGCTTTAAATTGGAAACACAGTCGTGCTTGGTTGCACAACCACGCATTGAAGCCTGGGAGCATGTACTTATTTTAACAGCATTTATAAAATGTAAATATAATTATAAGACGAATACTTGACAATTATACATCTTGCAGCACCTCGACATAAATAATAATGTCTGATACAATTATGCCACTTAATACCTTGCATTGCTCTTGGCTTACGCTCCTAACTCAGCAGTTTCAGACCGCAAACAATCATGTGCACCAAAATAGCACCATCTGAAACATCTCCGACGCACGTGGCAGCATCTCATTCGCCGCAGTCACCGGCGTTATCCGAGCTGTGCACGGCCATGGGCGGGTTTGACTGCGTGCGTGTCCGTTGGTGTCGAGGCGCTAATGGAACATACGTGAGCCAACATAGGCGACGCCCCGCTGCCCGTGTGCGGTGGGGTGCCCGTCTGTAGAAGGCTGCCCCTCTGTCAACAGAAGAACCGGTCCCCCGCGCCATTGACACAGCGGCTGAGGTTGCTGAGGTCGCTCTGGTAGCCGCGACGAGGGTTAGGGTGAGGCCTATGGGACGGGGAAGAGTTGGAGCTCAGATGTTATGAAAGACAGGGGTCCAGGGGCTTCCAAAGGTTTCTTCCATAGACCCTAGACAGTCGGCAGGGGTCAAAGTTAAGGTGTGTCCAGACTTGAGAGTTCTGATTGCTGCAGGACCGCGATATAATCCCGGTCCATGAGTAATGCCGCTACATAACTTCTCCCGGCTATTCGCGCTAGAGAGAGCGTTGCACCGTTCTGATTACAGGCTGCATTAGTTGTTGCGAATTTACAGCGCCAACTGCTTGATAGCAGAGTGCAACTATACACTAGATGAGGGCTCTGGCAACACTTTCTGGGCCATAAACTGATGTCAAGTTATACCGCCCGTCAATACATTCATTCGTCCTGGCTAGCTGGCATCCCTGTTGACTGCTCATTTCCCGGGTCATTATCACTGGAGAACAGTGCGACACCTAATGTCAATCCCTGGTCAATACCCTCCTTATCGTCGCCTGTCGTAACCCCGTTGCCAATAATGGAAGCTCTGAGGGCCAACCCGGGTCAACGCCCGTCTATTCGGTGCGATATGATCATTGCGGCTCCTGACGACACCGTGGAACGCTGCCTCTTCAGGTCAAACGCTTTAATTAGATCAACAAGCTTAACGTTCTTGCTACCCTGAAGTATTTTTATTGGTTTTCTAAACTTAGAAAAGATGTTATTTCGTTAAGTTGTGATCCCACAGCACCTGCCAGCTTCCCATCACTACCGATAGCACAGATAAATGGTGGCAGCAGATTAATTTACAGAGCCGCACGTTGAATAGTTGAGCTCCTCCACTGATTACAAATAACACCACCCACCACAGATGTCGGTGTCGGCTCCATTTGGGCCAGCCGCCGGCAGTGGTAGGCATCCTCACACTGACTGCGTCTTTTGCGGTCGGCCCTAATCCGGCAGCTCATTTGGCAGCACCTGCCAGCGCCGGTAATCGCCCGAACCGCCTCTGAGGTGTATCACAAGGCGGGCCCGCCTCTCCCCATCTTATTGGCCGACATTGTGCTGCCGACACCAACGGTCTACCTGTCGCTGGCGGAAAACAGTCCAGATTATTATATCGGTGCTTCTTTTTTTACGACGCTGCCTCGGAGGATACATGGCGGGGAAGCGCGTCATAGCGAATACGCCCACGACTCCCCGGTTAAATTGGGGCCGATCGGTGGTGAGATAAATATCAGAGGCTACAGCTGATAATGCGTTCAGCTGATAACGTGGTCAGCTGACTGATGTGGTAGAGGCGGTGCTAGATAATGCTAAGCCAAAGTTGTTTGGGATTTATGGTACACAAACATATTTTGAATAGAAAGTGTTAGAAAGGCAATTCATTAAAGCTCAATAAAGTCACATGCCATACTGTAAATTGTATTATTTAAACATTGGTTAGAAATGCTGCAAACACTTGAACGTGAAGCCCGGAAGTATGACGTGGACGTAGACGTGAAACGTGGACCTTGCACGTGGGATGTGAACCCTCCGTGGACGGACGTGGACGTGTCCGGGGCCTGGGGCCTGGGGTCGTGCGGCCGTGTTCATTACTGGACGTATCCTGTGGCGTGGCGCGGGGCAGCCCATTAGCGGACCTGCAACACGCCGCCCGGTGACCGGAAGTGTGGCGTCACTGCGCCATTGTTGTCGGCCAAGACGGACAGTGCCGGCCCTGTTTTGTCGGTGGGCCCCGGCCCCGCTGCACCTGCCAGGGGTCAGAGTGGAGACACTGCGGCCCTTGCTATGAGTGTTTTGCTTTGCTTAGTTGGTGTTTGGATCACTGTTTGTTGGGTGTGTCAGTTACAAGGTGTCACAAAGTTTTCGGGAACGGTTGTCTGTGGGTGGCCTACTCGTTCATCTTTGTTGATATGGGTTATTTGTTGTGCGAGTCAATAGGTGTTGCATGAGTTTTTGGTAACATCATTACCATTGGTAGCCAACATTACTTTAATATTAAACTTGACATTGTTATTAGTCAAGTATTCCCTTTTAACATCATGAAGTCGGATTCTCTGCCTTCTTGAGCATATTTTCCCACGAGTCCTGCGAGGTGTTCACTGTCAGGAATGCACACGGCTTTACAATCGTGGCTCCTTCATGCGGACCGAGACAGAAATTGGCCCGAGTTCCTGGCCGATTCAACAGTGTTCCTCGACGTAGAAGACATCGACCCTCGAAAAACACGGAAAATAATGGAAAGCGGACGGAGGAGGAAGCGATAAAAAGATAATAACAGACGGAAATGTTGAGAAAACAGCGGAATAATGGCTGCGGATACAATCTGAAGGGCCCTCCATGATTCTACAGGCTCCCGGTGTGAACGGGACAGTTTTTTGCTGGGAGTCGTCGGGGTGCTTTGTTGATTGGTCGGAAAGCACGCTGGGAGTGAATGGAGAACGCCTTATACACGGCTTCCAGACTCGCCTGAATGGGAACGGGACGATGTACAGTTAGGCGCCCGGCTAAGTGGTTTTCAATACGTGTGCCAAGCTGGGAATCGCGGTTCCTCTCCGACTCTTTTCTGGAAGTCTTCTACCCACCAGAAAGGAACGTACACCATCTTTGAATCGCTTTATTGGATCGTGTCTCATAGAACCATTCGACGTTCCACGCTTTGTGTCGGATGAACAAACCCTGTGAAAACATCCATCACTCAAATGTTTTACCTGAAGGTGTATGCGCTCCCAGTTTTCTGTCCAAATAAGCATGATGTAGCACATTGCCGTGCACAAACAATGACGCGCCGCTGTTGCATAATCCGCAGACGATTTTCACGGACCTGAGACCCAGCCTGTTACATCTATGTCCCGACCGTGTCCATCATTTTCGCTCAACGCACCAGTAGAACATTCGCACACTGCGGTACTCAGTCAGCTGGGAGGTTTGTCCCAGGAACTAATCTATTTCCGACTGGTGTAACCATCATCTTACAAAGGGTCGATGGTCGGGGATGATAGATGGGGATCTCCAGACGCAGACCCACTGGGAAGGTCGCTGTAGGGGTGACGTCACAGGCGCCTTGGTGATATGCCGCGCTAGACACGCACACTATTGATGACGTATAGAATCGATGACGTATGCTATCGATGACATGACGAGTCGAAGATAAGCGTTACTGATCACTTGTAGAGTCGAGAAACCGCTAGCAAGACTCGCAAACCGGTATGCATTATTTGCATTTTACTCTAAGACATACAATTCGCTTAGGGATCATTTTCTTTATAGCATTTCTATGTGATATGATACGTTCGAGCTCACTAGAGCAGGATCGATATACCGACTCAAAGCTATACACGTATACACTTACAAGTATTCAGCAACAGCTGCGACAGATCTACCGCCCAGCTGTCAACCTGCTGGCCTCGGTTGCCAGTCGACGCGCGTTCCAGCACGGTGGTCGCCATTGTGCATCTGGCAACCCATCTACTCCCCACAAACTGTGCGCGATTTATGTTCGGTCACCAGCGAGTCGCTGACCTTCGTTAGACTCGTTGCCATGGAAACTAGGTGATAGGGAGCTGTACGGCACTGTTGTGCTAGTGAATACGGGGCGTGGCTGCCTTCTGCTAAATGGGATTCTGGTATGCTATCTTGCTTGTGTCTGACATTCGATTAAATGCGGGAAATTGGAATAGTAACATGTGGACTACGGGTTCTGGTGCCCGCTTCGGGCAGTCAGATGAACGACTATCAATTAAAATGATTTTATTACCGTTCGTGATAAATATCTACATCGATAAATTACCACCGTGCCAAGCAATTCAACGCCGCATCTGTTCACTCGCTTTCCGGTTTCCCAGCGTGGTGCGATCGTTAATCATTGGCAAACTAAAGGCAAACGAGCCGCATAAAACACTTGCCTTGCGCGCTCGTAAACTCGACTACTGATTGCCACATGAGCAAGTTATGATGGCCACAGATGGCGGCACTGCGAGAATGATCCCATTAGAGAAGCAAAATTAGCGCGGAATTTCGACGAGCACCTAACGCGGGTCGGCTGTGTTCCTAAACACCGCTGACGTTGTTGCATTTGCTTTTCGACGTCACCCCATGTGGTCGGCGAGTCACAGGCCCACGTCAGTGCCTCTATTGTCGCGCAGAATATTTGTTAAAGTTCCTGATTGACAGGCATGAACTTCTGTGCGACACCATCGTTCGGCAGATGGTGCTGTCTGCTTTATGGTCGTCCGAGACCCTTGTTAGACCATTTAGGAGAACGGACAGCTGCGAAGCCGCGCGTTAAGCTCCTGGTGATCGGTGATGAGCGAAAGTGCGCAATTTTCCGGCTATAAGTTTGGCTATTGAGTCAACAGGAGCCGAGGGGGGAACGGACCAAATGTGCAAAGACGACGCTTCGACGAATGGGGAGTGGCGCCGAAGAGGAGGAAGAAGGAGATTATGAGGTAACGGTGAGTCTTGCAGACTTCGGGGTATCCCCTACACTCAGGTCGAGATAAATTCGTCTACAGAAGGAGTGCTGAAGATCACATCCATTGTTATTTACTAGCGATCATTTACGTCAGTCCCACTCACGTAAACAATTCTGAATGTTGCTCGTTTGTATTCAGTCGATTGTTGGATAAGTCGGCAGGCGACATAAGTAAGATATTGCATTATACTCCATCACCGGGAGTTCCTTCTCCTAGCGGCACGTGATGGGCCGCCTCCGTTCATGACACGTTGAACGCCGACTGCTGAACATTGGTATCTACGGATCCAGAATGACCAAGAGTTTAGGACCTAATCTTAATACACAAAAACGCAAAACAATGATCACATCTCACTCTGGCTGATGTGAAAGGAATCCTTCTCCAGTTAAATATGTCACGCAAATGTTCTTCCTATGGGAAGTGCATGGACCAAGGTCGACTTCAGTCAACCCCCTTCTCCCCTCGACGTCGCCCCTGGGTCCGCCTCTGTCCGATGTACCGCTGCATCCGGCGGGCGGACCATCCGGCGCGTGGCGCGGCTGTGGAGAGGCAGCAACCCTTCCCAGCTCGCGCGGCGGCGGTGCTGCTCCGCTGGCCTGATTTCCCCGAGGCGTCACGGAAGACTGCCCACGGCCGCTCGGCGCCTGTCGGCCGCGTGCGACGCCAGAGACACCGACACACACATAGACAGACAGACAGACGCACAGGCAATTGCTGCAGTAATCGTTTGTTATGCTGTTGACACACCGGGTGCGTGAGACGATGCCAGCGGCGGCTCCAGGTGGGGAAGCTTGGAGGTGGTGGTGGTTCTGGTGTTCGATTGAGTTGGGTTAGTTTCAGAGCGATGTCCACTGTCTAGCATGGTATTTTCATTGAAAGACTTCCAGATAAGACTTGGGCGTGGTGAAAATGCTCTTGAGCAGCTAGAACTGAGCTCTCCGATTCAATGAATGTCGCGGCCTTTGCACGTATTTGCCCCGTTGGTTGAGCGCCTGGGACCGCCCCTGATGCCTGCACTGCTCCCCTTTCACCGGGTGGGTTATTTTCTGGTACGCTTCCGCTGCTCGAGTGGCGGCTGTGTCGACGGCAGGGAGCGCGTCAGATGCACGGAGCCTACCCCTCCACCTGCCCCCCCCCCCCACCGCCAGCCCCTCCCCTACCGCCAGCCCCTCCCCCAACGCCAGCCCCTCCCTCACCGCCAGCCCCTCCCTCTCTCCCCCTCACCTGCCCTCAACCGTCTTCGTTGGACAGATGACGCGTGGACCTCACCCGGCGGCGTACATTAGCTCGATGGCTCTCAAATAAGGGGTCCAGGGAGTAGGGCTTGTGGGGCTGTTTGAGGGAGGGCTGAGAGCTGAAGAGAACGATGTATGACCGGGTAGAAACTGATGTAATGCGTTTAATGTCTGCATGAGAAGAGCTGACGCATGTTCATTTAATTTCACAGTTGGAGTCATTGTTGAGTGGATCAAATAACGGCCAGCAGTAGTAACTGAATGATTTTATGTCATAATAAATGCGATAGCCGTAGTTTGCTACTGGAAAGCTATGCAGGACCTACTGTAAAACTATGCTTGCACAGCGTGGGCTGATTAAGTACTGATGATAATTCCTATACGCTTGAATGTGGCTGTAACTCGTGATTAATAACAATAATGAAATCCGGAACACCATCAACTATTTTTACCACCGATGTTAATGTCTGTAACTAACCGCCTTAATACATCCTCAGGCCTACCCGCTAATTACTTAAAATGTTCGCGTGTAAAGCGTAGTGAAACGCAGATCAAACACTGGATGACTATCGGTCTGGATTGTGCGTGTGTGAGTGACGCGTCTTAACGTGCGTTGTCGCACGTCTGGGCGCACGTGACGTAACGTGTTTCACGTCTGCCATCTGCCGCGGCGTGAGCGGCCGTCTGCTGGTGCCGTTCTTTTTCCGTACGCGTCATTTTGAGGGGCCATTAATTTCCCGGCGGCTGGTCGGTCGGCCGCACTACCCGCCGACTCGAAAGCGCCACCTGAAAAGACGCATGCAGAGACTGCATTCCTGGATAGAACGCTAACTGGAAATTAAATGGGAGACGTATGGAGACTGCATTTCCGCATAGAACACTAAACCCAAACTTCAAGGAACCGTAAATTACTTGGAGACTGCATTCTCATATAGGGCACTAACCGAGAGACTTGAAGGGAAGAGACTGACAGAAGCGTAGAACCGGAGATAGGATTATTACAATTGGATAGACAGGATGACAAGCGAGGATGTTTTAGCGATGCAGATGTTGAGTGTTGAGCGTTGGCTCCTGCTTTAGAAATACATCATGCGTCAACATATATTCTCGAACAGTTACATAGGTATTATCACGAGTGTTACGGCGTGGGCTAGTTTGCTTCAGGTGCCTTCGGACATACACATTTCATCAAATGGAAGCTGTCTGCATTCCTTTCAGAACACTTGCACATTTGTTCTTTAATCCAGCTGCTACTTAGGTGCCTGCAATATATGTGCCCAAATGATAGGGGAGCTTCCCCACGGTGACAGAAAGCTCATCATCTTTATACTCTCATGATACGAAAAGATAAGATCAAAGGAAACCGACACGGTGTAAATAAGGTACACTGATTTGTGCAAGCTATCTGTCTAACCTTATTTGAATATGATATGCTGCTCATTACGATTGTCTGGTCTAATTCCCTGGTAACTTGTACAAAGAACAATTGCATGATGTTGAATGATCCTGTTGGATAATGATCCCTGTTGGATAATCATCATAATGCAATACTTGGCTGTACTTATCTTTTGCTTTTGTTTTTTGCTCCAAGAAAGAAAACATGTCTGATGCTGGTAAACTGTCGATCTCTTCTCTGGTGGAACCCAATGGAGCTTTTCCTTAGATGTATGCAGTGTGCATCTCAAATTATGTCTGCCGTCTTCAACACCATTTTCACCACCCTTTCCTTCTTTATTTCAGTCTAAACTGGCAACCCTGGCCCCCACCGTCCACTCCGAGAGCTCGCCCGGTGCCACACTGTCGTCCAATCAGGAGGACTTTTACAGCGACTACGACCAATCGCCGGCACCGACACAAAACCCGATGATTGTCATGGACATGAACTCATCTCAGCAGCAGCAGCAACAACAACAGCAGCAGCAGCAACAACAGCAGCAACAGCAGCAGCATCAGCAACAACAGCAGCAACAGCAGCAGTTCATCCAGATGGGAGAGGAATCTTCCAAGAGAAAACGTGAGTGTTGTCACGCTTTCCTTGTACTTACTCATTTGGTCATGATGTATAGTGTGTCATGACTTTGATAATCCCGCCTTCGACCTATCTTACAAGTTAAACTCTTTTCAAAAGGGCCGACTGTATTGGTATATTGTCTGTTGTCTATTTAGGGATTTAATAATCTTTTCACACCTAGTGGAGGCCGTGCATTACCATTTTACGATCCTCCTTTCCATGAGGCGTCTCTTTCCCACATGATCTTACCATCAGATACGGCATCTGCGTCCATGCATTTAAAGTGTCTATTAGTGGTAGCCGCATCAAGCTTTCGGCTCCTCTGGACAGAACGTCTCGGTGGATAGTCCACTATCGCCGCTAACTGCCGCCACTAACGCCCGCCGCCCGCCGCCGCCGCCCACCGTCTGCCGCCCTCCGTCCACTGCCCACCGCCCGCCGCCCACCGCCCACCGCTCACCGCCCACCGTCTGCCGCCCACCGTCTGCCGCCCACCGTCCACCGCCCACCGTCCACCTCCCAACGCCCGCCTTGTCTCGTGCTCTTGGCGGCACAATAGGTAGAGCTAAGCGGCCGGCGTCTCCACGGCGGCGGCGTCCCGACATCCGAAGCGCAGTCGGCAATGTCAGACCGAGGATCAGCGCCCACCCACGCCAGCTGTGGCTCTCCTCTGGGTGGCAGGCAGGGTTGATGCTCACCAGGATCGGACGCGGAACTGGACGGTGGGCCTGTGTGGATGGCTGAGCTGCAGGTGGTATATTGGGCAAACGGGCCGTTTTAGAGTTCGACGGATAGGTGCTGAATTTCCGGGAGGCGTGGTCTCCAGTAACCAGCAATAAGTCTAGGTCTAGGGTGTAACCCAATAACGCTTACGTCACGTAATTTAATGTTCGCTACCGTACTTCAAATATACACTTGTTCCATCACACAGTCACAGCTTCTACAAATTATGACCATTTCTGACAGCTGGTAAACGTCTGATTCGTAAAAGTGATTTGGTTTGACATGGACTTGAAATTGATTTGATAACTTCGGTTTCGGATAATTTGTTTCATTTAAAACCCGTCATTCAGTCCTCGAGCGAACGCTCCATCGGGGTCAACGCCCCCGATCGCCCGGTTTAGTATCGTGTCGACCTTGAAACGGACGAGCCTTCATGAGTCATGACTCGGTATCCACCACCCTTACCCGCCCTCCCGGTCAACCGATCTCCGCCTTATTGTCTCATCCTGACGCTTTTCACATTTCGTCTTCACCTCCAAAGCGGCATATTTACTAAATTTATCACATTTGTCAAATTACGACGTGGCGTATATTCTTCCCCTGGCGTTTGTATGATTGCTGTCAGAATGTTGACGTAATTCGGTGTGTATTTGTCAGCGCGTTATCATGGATCGTCTGCTCCGATCCATCACGCGCCCGATATCGCCGCGCTGCGTCGTGTTTGTACTGTCGCGCTCCGGCGCTGCTCCGGAATGCGCCACAAACGGCGCGACCCGGCCGCGGCGACAATTGTGGCGCCGGCGGCAGCCGTGGAATCCGGCCGCGCCGCTCTCTGCCGCGCCAGATACGCCGTGTCCGGTGCCGCGCGATGCGCCAGAAATGTCGCCGGCGTGGGGATGAGAGTTGAAGCGAGATGGGAGGTCCAAATGGGAGTGTGTGTTGAACGGTGATGGGGGGGG
>JARFNZ010131498.1:0-11215 GCA_031763405.1 Balanus nubilus
CGGCAGGGCCACCCGGCGGCGCTCCGGGCGGGTGGCGGCCGTGAACTACCGCGAGGCGGCCGGTTTCGGCTCCGACAGCGAGGCGCCGGTGCGGGAGGACGACCTGACCTCAGACGAGGAGCAGCCGTTTGTCAAGGCCGCCGAGAGCGCCGCCGCCAGCTCCGACGACGATGACGACTTCATGGGGTTCTGAGGTGGGCCGCGAGGGAGTGAGTCTCATTATCGCCGGTGAGTGTGAGTGAACGTAGTTGGAGCACCAGAGGCGCGGTAGAGTGTAGACTCACGTGCCATCACTGCCGTGAATGTGCTGACCGCTTTCCTCCGCACATCAGCTTTCCTTCGTCCTATGACCTGCCGTATTCCAGGAACCTAGTCTCAGAGCGCGGTGCGCAGTCGTGTAGATGCTAGCTAGCTTCGTAGCCTTCTTATGTCTTTTCCAGTCAGTTTTAGTCATGCATTTCACTGAAGGGCGTTCAGTGAAATTTACTTTTTGTGCTGTCAGGATCGCGAATCGCGCATTTAGAAGTCGCCAAACGGCAGGAGATGTTGGGTCATGTGGCTTCGCATGATTTTAGCAACATGCCTCTGGCGGCGACCCGTACCTGAGTCCATGATCATTCAGTCAGATTTCTGATATTTGTAGTCGGATGGCGTTAGGTGTACCCTGTTACGTAGCTTTTATACAAGAAATAAACACATACAAGAAATAAACACCTTTTTACAAACCGGCATCTCTCTGTATTATTCATATCATCTTGCATACCATGACTAGTCGGATTCTACACGCTGATATGGGTCTGTCCGTGCGCGCGGGGCGGGGCATCGGGGCGGTGTGTGGTGGGTGCATCGCCTGCCTCGGCCTAGCGGCCGGCCCCGTATTGCTGGCGGTCGGACGGCCACATTTGGCACGGATAGCACAGCTGAGAGGCTTCCGTCGGATCACAGGCGCTCACACCGGCCGGGCGCCCACGGCGGCACGGCTCACAACAGTGGGACGCGTGATTAAATAGAGGGCGGCGCGCCAAACACGGGCGCGCGCCGCATTTTCACTCACTGACTCGCGCGCTTCTCTTTCACTCGACTCTCTCGCGTCGTTCACTCACTCCCGCACGTCCACGCGTCGACACATCACAGAGTGTACGGGGCACACAACTCTCACAGTCAATAATTCACTTCGCAAGGGACGGCGGCTCGCTCGCTGGCGCCGCGCGCCGGGCGAGTCCGCGGCTCAAATGCTGTACAGGAGGGTGTCAGCCGCGCGGCCGGCTGGCGCGGCGGCCGCTCGCGGGCCGGAGATCAGGGAGCGCTATCACAGGCGCGGCGCGGCTGCCGCGCCCGCCGGCCGCCGCCGCGTCACTTGCGGTTGGAGCGGCCGGCGCCCCGTTGCGTCAGGCCCTCGAACCGTTTGAACGTGTAGTTGATGAAGACCCAGTCCTTACAGCTGGGCTCGCCGTCCTTGTCGAGCGGCGCGGACGCTGCGGAAAGGACGGAGAAGCACGATGTTAGCGAGGGACGTCAGAGTGCCACGAACTGGTCGCACGAGTGTCGCGACTGAATGCAACCGTCAACAAGGATTACGTGACGATGAGATGAGAGCAGAAATATGAGCCTGAGTCACGCCACGTCAAGCTGGTAAATGACGTCAGCGGATGCTGTTTTGCAAAGGTAGCTAGGAAGAAACTAAACCATGATGGTTCAATCGCGACTTACACGCGGCTCCGGACAAACTACAAATAAACAAGTGATTGACAACCGGCAGCGGGGTAAACAGTGGAAGCGAGTAAACAGAGTAACACGATATAGTTACAAAACCGCCTAGACCACAGCTCCGTGCACCGCAGCCCGGCCGCTTACGTATGGCCAGTTCGACGTCGGGGATCTCGTCGAAGTTGGATGTGTCGTCGATGGACTTGACGTCCACCTGGATGGCAGCGGGCCGCTCTCGGATGTGCTCCCAGTCGACGCCCTTGAAGAACTCGACCGGCTGCAGCTCCTGGAGGCCCTTGGCACCCAGCCGCACGTCCGCCTCGCTGCAGAACCTGACGGAGAGAGGTGGGGGCAGTGAGCCGGGAGGCCATGGAAGAAGAGTCTAACAGAGTGAGGTGTGCGGGGGTAGGGGAGGGGTGGGATGGATGGGGAGTGGGCGGAGGGGAGGGGGGGGGGGGCAGAGAGGAAGCCTGACTGAACTTCCCTGACGATTTGTTTAAGTGGGAGAGGAGGGTATGCGGGAAGCCACGGGAGCAAAGCGCTCGGCACAAACGGTTATATGATAGCGTGCCGAATGGAATAGTGTGATATATCCGCGTCATATGTCGTCTCACTGGGCCAGAACGACAGATACAGGCCAGACAGTGCCAGTCGATTGACAAGGCGGCTAGAGAAAACGAGAGCACCCGGCACACTGCACAGATTGGCTGTTCATCGGACCATAAAAGAAAAACGCCATACGCCGGCCGTGACCGACACTGCAGGCTGCTGACTCAGTGCAGCGTGTGGCCGCGCCTTGGCAGCGTCGACGGCAGCTGGCGGGGCACACAGCTCTCGCCGGCCTGCTCAGTGCACACGACAGTCGCGGCCATGGGCGGCGGACCGTTACCAGCCGCCCAGTCGAACGGGACGCGCTGTTTGTTGACACAGCACTCACTGCAGTACACAGTGCACAGTGCACACGTCTACATAGCCGCCTGTGACTGTCGGCCCACCTCTGCCCACAACGGTACAAAGTTCGGACCGCAGCGTAACCAGGCATGAGGCCATCATCACTTATCAAAATCTTGTTACCATAAACTGTTCTTTCATAAAGGCAATAACAATTCAACTAACAAACCCACAAAGGAACACTTAACAGTGCAATACATATGAGACACAACTCGACCCGCCACAGCATAGCCTGGCTCTCTCGGTTCACTCACATCATGATTGTGTTTCGCGCCTGCTCCGAGATGGGCGTCTCTGGCGGGAAGACGAGCGTCTCCTTCCAGTTCATCACCTTCTTGTACGTCTCTACAGCAGATTCGCTCGAGAACGGCGGGTAACCTGCACCGGGGAAGATCGGTCAGCCTCCGGGCTGTAATGCCGGGTCGGGAGTGTTGACAAAGCAGCTTGGAGCATGGAATAACATGGAGATCCAGCATGTGCAAGCTGAGAGGGTGAACTACACCCAGCGACGCGCATAGTCAAACGCTCAGTGATGCGTCAACCGCACGGTGACACAGACTAGGTTTACATGATACACCAAATCCGGATTTCCTCAACTTTTAGTGTCGGATTTCCTCAACTTGGTCATTTTGGACTGGAAGTAAAGCTTGCAATATCCATAGCTAAAGCTTTCTTATCTCCTCTAGCTTTAGTTCTCCTGTATTTTCAGTATAAATGAGCGCTGAACGAGGCGAGTGAGGAAATCCGATGGGCAAATCCGGACCAACCGGTGTCATGGAAACGTAGCCACAATTACAGTGAAACCAACATGGGCTTAGCGCATGCATGACAACTTCCTGCGTAAGTAATTTTTGTTTCTGCAACATGGTAGGTGCGGCACCGACTGGTTAAGACAGACATCAAAGTAGGACAAGTGGTTCCCTTGGTTCACGAATGGAGTTACTCCATACATCCTGTGCACTATACATTATGCGCTCTACGTCTCACAAGCTCGCCGCACCACATCGTGGTCACATCTCCTCTGCGCGTCGGTGTACCGTGTACTCACCGATGAGCATCTCATACATGATGACGCCGAGACTCCACCAGTCGCAGGCGGGCCCGTAGCCTGTGTGCAGGAACACCTCCGGCGCGATGTAGTCGGGCGTGCCGACCGCCGAGTAGGCCAGCGCCCGTCGGTTCTTCTTCCAGCTCTCGGCCCGGCGCTTACTATCCATCGGGTTACTCGCTGTACGGAGACAGGGGGAGGGAGGAGCAGGGTTAGTGGGGCACGGGGAAGACATGTCGGAGGGGGAGGAGGGGGGGTACGGACTGTTTGAAGAACTGCCGACGTTAATGGCTGGCATGAATGATGGATTCAATTTGCGCCAGAACGCATGCGGTATAAAACGGGCAATCCACCTGAGTGGCGCACAAAGAAACACAGACAACATGACAAGAAGGCCACACTCGCAGTACAGTCCCCTCATTCAGACCACCACGGTATCAACATTCAAAACACCTTGGCCCTATCTGACATAGTGAACGTAAAAATACACGCAACAACCAACAACATAATCGCCTGCATTAGCACACACAGAGCACATTCACTGTCGCGTCGGTTGGCCGGCTCTCGGCGCCGTATCACAGATCAACATCAGTTCACCGCTAATGCAGCACAATCAGTCGGACGCCAATGTAGTAACCGTCTGGTAATCAGCCGTGGGTTGCATAGCGGCTCCACGGACCAAGACGATCGAGAGCTCTCAGTCAGCAGACAGGCTGCGAGTTGCGACAGTGGCGCCGCCCTGGTGTCGGGCGGCGGCGTCACGGTCAGGACCGAGGCCGGGCCCGGGCGGCGGGTACCGGTCACGCCTGGCGCTCGGTACGGGAGTGAGTCGTGAGCCGCTCCACTGAGCCGGCTGGCGGCGGGAGGCGGCCCCAGAGGCAGGAGTGAGTCGTGAGCCTCTCCACTGGACCGGCTGGCGGCGGGAGGCGGCCCCAGCTGCCGCCGAGGGGCCGGCTTCGGGTCGTCAGCCAGTCTCAACCGACCCGATTTTCTGGCCCGGAAGAAATCCAATATTGGAGGAGTAGGGATCGAAATGGATATTTGAATGGTAATTTTTTATGGTACATCCATGAACTATGTGCACGAGATGACCACAGGGCAACTGTTCGTCTCCAGTATAGAGGAGACATTAAGTTCACAATACAAACTTAACTCATAACTCATAAAAACTAACAAAACTCACAATAAAAACAAAATTGCTTTCAATAAATGAAAATGTTGTTCCATACATAATTAAATCGTTAAAAAGCCTCCTCAGACGACCCACGGCAGTCAAAGGAACAGTGTTGCATGTTGAAAGCTTGTTGATGGAAAATTACTGTCGACAAGTTACCGACCCGGCAGGTTTCTGGGAATTGTATGCCTGGTAATATCAGCGTCGAAGACATCCATCAGACACGCAACATTCCCACATCCTCGAAGTCGATCTGTTCCGCCATTCGTCCAACAATAGAGGTAGTTTCCCTTCCTTTTACTATCAAGGCCGAGCGGTAATTACATCATCTGAAGCTAGCCCGGCTATTACTACATATGGATGACTGTCATTCCATTGTTTATTGTCAGCGAATCAATTAAGGTTGTATTTTGTGGCCTGACAGTTTTGGTCGAGATTTTTAATGTCAAAACAATGCAAACACTGTTGGGAAAATCACCAAATATTTTAACCAGCACGTAAGGGTTGTTACTTCCTAGAGCACTCCGCTTAAATCAACAATTTCAGATTTGCAAAGCTGATGTATCGCTACCACCAAGTGCATTATATACCAGCAGATGCCCCCGAAAACACATTGTTACGCATGAGACATGTAACCAGTGTTAACAGATCGAAATTGGACAGTGTTAACTTTCACCTTACAGCCCATCTTGTGATTACTTCTCGACGACGCGGCCTCTCCGCATGGTTACCTTTATCGGAAGCCAGACGCCTCATTCCAAGTATTGATGTCACCATCCCACGTATCATTACCTCTCCCATCAGCAGTAACGAGCCCCTTACTCTCGCCGTGTGTGCGTCTAACGACAGAGTCATGAGTACACCAGTAACTAAATAAAGTACATAGCACCCAGGTCATTTATCAATTAGTTTATCTAAAACGTGAGCTCCATGTGGCCATCACCGGTCCTTGATCATTTCCCGCTTTCTCTCACCGGCGCCGGCTCCGATGGCCGGCCCGGGCCCGTCTCCGGCCACTGCTGCTGTCTCCGGGCCGGGACTATCTCAGACAGTCTCGGGCTGTATCTGACCGTCTGTCTGGGGACGATGTGACGGGGCCGGACCGGTCACCGGTCACCGGCCGACCGCGTCAAGCTCCAGCGGCCGATCGGAGACGCTCTCTGGCACCGACGCCACTCCACCACCATCCCTGCCGACTGGCCCGGACCTGCTCGCCCAGCCGGCACCACTGCTGTTCACAGACGGAACAGCCGCCGGACATCCCGCGGAGATGCACAAACGGAGAGTTAAGTCGTGCCCGCCGTCAGGTGACCGTCACGGCTTTAAAACTGCCACGGACGCAGCTGACTGTCATTTCCTGAGCGCAGCCGACTGACTGGTATTCCCATAACAGTCAGCTGACTGCTATTTTTAACAGTCGCCCGACTGCTATTTTCTAAGCATGGCCAGCCGACTGATACAATCTCAATCACTGTCACAAACACAGCAGTCCAGAGACAGTTGACGTTTCCAAACACAGCCTGGCCACAGCGGCCACAGCAGGAGCCAGTCGAGGGAGCTGGGCCGGGATCAAACCACTTGGCTGGAGACCCATAGTCAGCAGGGCGCCCTGACCGTGAACCGCCGTTTGGCCGGGGCCCAACTCAGTCCTGTCCAGGGCCGGGATGGGCTGGCAGGGTTGGCCCGGGACGTTCCAGCTCCTGACCCGGTGACCATGCACTATTTATACTGCACTGGAATCCAGCCGTGCGACGCACATGCTACAGAGCGCCATCGGGATTTGGTCCCAAGGTTTGAAGCTTGGAGGCGTCACATGGTTTAACCGCCGCGGGCAGCCCGGAAAGTCAGTTCTAAATCGGACAGAACGGATCAGCGCCTCCAGAGCCATTGTTCAGTAAGCGGACATTTTCGGAAGTTTCCGTCCAAAGTATCAGCGGGGTCAGTGAAATCAGACAAACCCCAGGATTTAAATGCTATCGTCAGTTTCCAGGATCGGTCTGCACTGACGCACGACATACTGCACTGCACTGACGAGTCAGAGAGACTGACGAGTCAGAGAGACTGCTGCACTGACCAGTCTGCACTGACGCACGACAGACTGCACTGCACTGACGCACGACAGACTGGTGACCTTCGGACCAACAATACCGGCAGCAGTGCCCCCGCCACGACAGCTATAGTGTTACAGCCGACGAGACAAACACATACACAGGGACGAACACAGTACCACCGCCAGAGCACGTGCCCTGCTGACACAACAGACAGACACACAAACAGATCCGAGGACACCACAGTGACATAATCGCTCGGCTGGGACAACGTACACCGGCTCTCGCCAGTAGCGTCACAACAGGGAGATAACAGATAACATCACCAGCTGCCGACCTGAAAATCAGACGTCAACAACCCGGGACTCGTCATATATCCTAGCCAGGCGGACATCGTTGTCGCCTCGACTACTACACACCACACAGGAACATGACAACACCAAAAACCGACTATAAACTTCGAAAGTCTTAAATTCATCTAAGCAAGAACAACACAAAGCTTCAGATATAAAGGCCTCCAAAGGTTTTCGGCTAACAAAATCCTTGTATTCTGCGTCCGGTCTCCTTGAGCCGACCACTCACTGAAGTCGGAGGGTTTGGCCTGGCTGAGGTCGCGGTAGAACTCGGTCCGGTGGGACTTCTTGAGGCCAGTGCAGAGGCCGAAGTCGGACAGCTTGATGTGACCCCGCGCGTCCAGCAACAGGTTGTCCGGCTTGATGTCTCTGCACAGAGAACACAGGCACGTCAGACGAGCACGGCAGGGGCTGCACAGGTGTGTTGTGTGCAGCGAAACAGGGCAATGCATGCATGCAGCGAAACATAGAAATGCATCGAAAGAAAACACGGGAAAGTACTTCAGCAGCTCTTCGTTGAGGTATCTTGTTAGCATGTATATCGCCTGCTCGGTCTTGAAAACTGAATCACTCGGCCGTGCCGTTACTGCGGGCAGCACGCAGGTGTGGCCCGGTACCCGTATGCCGCCGCTCATGCCACCAACCCTACTGATCCACCTGCCCCCCCTCCCCCCCCGAGCGGTCATGCCAATACGGTCATGTCGCCAACCCCTCCTGCCCTGCCCCGACCTCAGCGGTCACCTCCTCCGCCGACTGTAACGGCTGCTGCTGCTACCTGCTGTCAGCTGAGGTATGCTGTGTAGGGTGCACAGATCCGTCTGCATACCTCTGCAGCCGTGAGTACGATTTGCAGAGATATTGAAAAATACGCTCACGAGCTGAGCTTGTTTGACGAGAGGACTGAGAGGAAAGCACTCCGAGAGGGAATATTGAAGCAAAACAAATAACCGACAGCTACTCTGGCTGAAAACACTGAGCGTAGTACTCGCTGCACGCTCATTCACCGCAACAATTGACCGGCATTATCCTGATCTGATACGGGTCTACCCGTCACACAACACGGGACTACCAGAGCAGCGCGGCGGTGCGTCAATACGTCACTGCCGGCTGTGTACCGGCGGCGCATCGCTGTTCTCCGCCTCTGCCAGCCACTGGCGTGGCGGGCAGGGATGGCAGCCTGTACCGGCTCTACCCACGGCAAAGGTCGCACACGGCCAGCCGCGGTGCGACCGGCGGCCACCGGCTGTTTATGGCGTGTGACGCGGCCAGGGACCGGTCGGCGGGACAGCCCCAGAAAGCCGGCCGCGCCAGTCGCCTCACCACCGAGCCGACCTGGCTGGCGGCTGGCCGACACCACTGACCACGACGGCACCACGGCCGGCCAATAGCACCACGGCTGGCCCATGACACCACGGCAGCCATGGCACTACGGCGGCCATGACGGCACCACGGCTGGCACATGACACCACGGCAGCCACGGCACTACGGAGGCCATGACGGCACCGCTGCCGGCTCATGGTACCACGGCGGCGGCTCATGGACAACCAGGAAAACGGTCACACCGCGCGGCGCCGTGCCGCACGAACACAGCAAACGCCGCATTTCTGAACACACTGCGGGCGGCACGGCGCGGAAAGCGGTCCGGCCCGCCGGCAGTACGTGATCAGGTGTGGGACGGCAGCCGAGTCCAGCCGGCACGGCAGGTCCGGCCGCCGTGCATGACACCAGCCGGCGAAAAAAAAACGGCCGTAATAAGACATTCTGCAGAAATGAGCCGCTCGAGTGCATGTGGATTATTTTTGGATGGCGCAGCGGGAACTACTACACGATTCTGAGTCAGATTTTGATGGATGTCGGGCATACGTCGTAGAAACAGCTCAAAGTCGGCGGCCGTGATCTTTTAAGTCACCCTGTTCTTTAGAAATAATTCGAGAGACCTGAAGCCCGCTTAATCTAATCGCACGCATTGGTTATGTTAATATGTAATATGTATGTAATGGCGCTGGAGACCAAACACGAACTTGTTCAGTTTCTATTTAACGTGATTAATCTCATGAGCTGATGAATTCCATTAATCTCACAGCCTGATTTTGCCCCAAGCCTGGCTAATCCGATTACTTCTAACTGCCCGTTAGCGACAAAAACATTATCTTCCGGCACTGCGCGTGCGAAGCCGGCCCTGTCCCCCGCGGCGTTCTGAGAAGCCGATCGGGGTCACATACTGACCTGTGGATGAAGCCCAGCTTGTGTATCGACTCTATGGCCAGCGCCACCTCGGCCACGTAGAACTGAGAGCACTCCTCCGACAGCGTGTCGCGCTTGATGAGCAGCGTCATCATATCGCCTGCGGGCAGACGGACCACACGGACACACGGTCACACGGCTGGCGTCACACAGTCGCCGTCACAGTGGTCACAGACACAGCGGTCACAGACACAGACACAGTCACAGACACAGACACAGACACAGTCGGTTAAGACAGAACGTCGGCAGAGGTCTTGATATTCAGCTCGGGAGAACCAGTCAGACACGCAGGGAAGGATATAAGAACGACGGGAGACCCCTGCAATACATAAAACACGAACAACGGATGGAGTCTTGACGTCATACTCCCCGTCCCATTACACCAACACAACAACCTACTTCCCCGTGACGTCATTCATCACATCACTCTGTCCTGGCAGTCCGGTGACGTCACCGTCCGATGAGCGGCGGTGCCGAGGCGATGCGGGTCGGACCGCCATCCGGTGGGACGGCCGGGCAGGGCAGTGGCAGGAGGGTGCAGCGGTCGGCCGGCACGCAGCGTGACACAGCGTCTCGCCATTCCGTCCGGCCGCTCCTAGGCCTCGTCACAACAGCCCGGTACCGACACGGCGCAAACACGGCACAGCCCTGGCCGAGCCCAGCCCTAGTCATACCAGCCCGGCCCGGCACCGACACGGCGCAAACACGGCACAGCCCTGGCTGATTCCAGCCCTAGTCATACTAACCCGGCCCGACACCGACACGGCGCAAACACGACACAGCCCTGGCCGAGCCCAGCCCTAGTCATACTAACCCGGCACCGACACGGCGCAAACACGACACAGGCCGGTGTCAGCCCTGGCCGCTCCCTGTCACCAGCCAGCACCAACAGGCGGATCCCAATCACTAATGAAGCACCGCCAGACCCTCCCAATCATTAGCACAACACCAACGCGACACTGCAACACGGCACTGTCCGGCAACAGCGTCCAGCGTCCAGCCACCTCATCAGACCGCGTTGGCAACACGACGTTTTACTACCGTGCCGTCTCCAGGCTGCAGTTTTGCAGGCAGTTCAAGTCTGCATACAGCCATCAGCTGACTCTGGAACGGCCTTTGGCAGCAGTTTTTCAGGCAGCACAGTCTAGACACGGCCATCAACTGACACTATCACTTGGCGAGATCATTCCTGCCAAGTTTACTTCCACGTACATCAACAGCCCTCCCGCCCCCACAGAACTCATCCGGCCCTGGTGAATCGTCTTCAAAGAGCACCATCTCCGTCGAGAATGAGCGTGAGATCAAGGCGAGAAAGGCACTCGGGGCCGGTCCACTGGGACCTGACGAGAGACGGTCCTCCGGCGGCCGCAGCTCGCCGGAGAGACGGCAGCTCGCGCCAGCTCGGCAGCAGAGTCCCGTCTTTGTTCGGTGGCTCCGTTACTCGCTCGGTTAGCGCCGCGGCCCGAGTCGGGACGCACTGGAGCGCGTCCGAAGCCTCATTTGGCCGCCTCCGGCCGCGCCGGCCGTGACAGCGGAACAGTCAGAGGGCGTCGAAAGAGCGCCGCGCCGCCACCGCCGGGTCAGGAGCGGCCGCCTCATTTCACGGTGACGGTGCTGAGGGCGGTGATGGTGTTATAGTGTGTGTGTGTGGGGGGGGGGGGGGGTCTACAGCTGTCACCAAGTGGTGGAA
>JARFNZ010131520.1:0-11214 GCA_031763405.1 Balanus nubilus
GCCCGGGGCCGCCACCGGGTCTGGGTTGGTTGGGGGGGGGGGGGGGGGGGGCGGTCGGGGTCAGGTGTCATCCCCCAGCCGCGTAGAGTCACACCGAGCCGAATCGCGTCTGATCGAGTCAGGCCGCCCGGCCCGGGGGCTGACCGGATGTGAGGCGACGTCTCCTTATCCGACCCGGTGCTCCGTAGCGTCAATGTCAAGGTTTTGCGTCGCTCATGGTATGGGCTCTACTATAATTTTTTAGCGTCGGTGTAATAAATATTGGAGAAAGCAGATATGTCTGATGAAGAAGTTAGCTGAGGTCACGATCAGAAGAGGTCAGAGCAGCGTGAGGTCAAGAGCAGGAGAGGTTAGAGTAGCGTAGGGGCAAGATCAGAAGAGTTTGGAGTAGCGTATGGTCAAGATCAGAAGAGGTTGGAGTAGCGTACCTTGATGTTGCCTCCTGTCATGTGCAGCAGATGAAGGGCGTACTCCTTATTCCTGCCGCCGGCCGGCGCTGATGCGCAGCACGCGAACTCCAGATACATGTCAACTGCGGGCAGAGGTAAGGTCAGGTCAGGTCAGGTCAAGCGACAAGCAAGACACTGGAGTCGTTAACGGGGAGGGGTGGTAATAAATATTGAAATACTAAAATTGTCATAAATCTTCCACGATTTTTACGAAAATGACAGGACTACTAAAAATATGTTACCTGTGCTCCATGGGTGAATGAATAATTTTGTACGATACGAGGTAGATCAAAGGCCAGAGCATCCTGATCGTGTCCCATCATTTAAATCCAGACTTTTGCCGCCTGGTCTGACAAGCTAGTTTCAATATTGCATGTGTACATCCAGTTCAGTCACCAACGCCGTTTTGGTGAGACTATATAACCGAAACTGGTGGGTTTATGGCCACCAGTCACCGCAAAGTGACCTCTAATGACATGTGCTGATGGATTGTTTGGAATATTACCACCATCTGGACGATTCTCGGAAATCACAAACGCCCATTTACCGACACTTATTATGTTACGCATAGATTAAGAAGGGTTGTATGCACAAGAACCGTCGTTCTCTTGCTGACCCACAAATCAAACATCTGTCCACGACTCATACACCATTGCAAAATCACCCTCAAACATTTATGCCTCCGATGATGGATTATTTGGAACGGGTCGACGAGCCCTTCAGTTCCTCGAACCCGACGGAGCCCGGCCGACACCCGCAGTGATAAACCAATCACTCGACCAGGCGGGCACTTGGTCGAGACCTGGGTGGCCACAACACGTCCTGGAACCGACGGCGAGTAACGGACGTCTCGCCTCGTCTCCAGAGTCTCGAGTCGACGCCTACAAGAGGCGCCTCCACGCCCCGGCTTCACCCGTCCGACCGACCGACAGACCGTCCCCCAGCGGCTGGTCGGTGCCACGGCTGTCTGGCGCTGTGGTCGCCCGGCGCCAGAGGCGGGTCTGGGCATTGTCACCGACACACATGTGTCCTCACACAGCAGCGGCACGTCAACGCACCGTGATGTTACCCTGGCCGGACCAGGATGCACTCCTAGACGTCGGTGGCGTCAGTGGTACATCGAAGAAAATCACGCCCATGTCCGACCGGGGCTGCCCCTACTGACACCTATCGTCATCGACAGTGTAGCGTCTACTGTCATCGAGCGGGACTCTACAATACTCGGAAGTAGGTGACACTCACAGTGTGTGAAATATTGTGTGTTGTATTGTTTATTGTTTAACCCGCCGACCTAAACTGAAGTTGGGTCCATCGGTGATCGGAAGCACATCAATCATCAACAAACAAATTAACAATAAACGAACGTCAATCTCGGCACGTCGTTCGCCGAGTGAAAATCCATTCATCACTTCCCACAGTGTCCATACACGACCATGGTGATATTGAAATAATTTGATCGGGAGACATTCATCACCAGAGGGGAGACGGCCTGTCCAAGTACTCACGCTCTCGCTGAGGGATCTTCTCCAGCGTTCGCGGGTGCCAGAGCAGGTCGGCGCGATGAACGTCGAGCCCGACGGCGCGCGTGTCGCCGACGAACTCTGGGACGTTCGCCTGGTATTTGGGCCCGACGTTGACGTGCGCGATGACGTCGGTCTCCGGGGGCAGCTCCATGTAGAAGTCCATCTGCTGCTGCTCCGAGAGGCTGTCTAAGGAGACGGAGAGACAGACACGGTTAGAATTCAGCAAAATTAGTGAGAATACAGGAAATCATGCAAGGAGACGGAGAGACAGACACGGTTAGAAATTCAGCAAAATTAGTGAGAATACAGGAAATCATGCCGTGAAAACGGGAAGTCAGAGGCCGCCAGTCTGCCAGCTCCGACAGTGGAGAGTTGAGGTTTTCAGGCGTCATATTTAAATGGGCTTTCCTCTTTTGTTTCATCGTCATTCGTCTGCATGCTTCAGAGACTTGAGGCTACCCGTGTGGAGACAGGGAAATCAATACACCGTTAGAGTTGACTGATTGATGATTCTCTGACAACGCAAAAACGAGAAGACAAAAGGGATATTTTATCACAACCTTTTGCCGTGAAGTCTTGGTTAAATCGTCAATATTCTTATCAACAAATTGACTACCGAAAAATAATACCGAAATAATGTTAATCTATATCAAATAAAAGTTGGACCAAGGATGGCGTTTTAACAGACGCGCATAATATATACCTCGCCGAATCTACTTTTTGCCTGGCCGGATGGCTATCGACATTCTATCCTGGGCTCCGGGCGCTGGCCTTGGGCTCACATCACACACAGAGCCTGACTTTGAGCTCGGTGCCCGGTTGGCCGGGCCGGGCCGGGCCGCGCCGGCGGACAGTCACCTTCTGAAGTGACAGGTGACCACAAGGCAAAACACGACTCGGCTATCACAACAGAAGGAGCAGGGCGAGTCGGCTGCAGGGGACCAGTCACCAGCCACTTCCGAGACAGGACCTGGTACGGATCAAGGGATGTACACGGGGACAGGATCGGAGGCATGTCCAGTGGCATGTCCAGTGGCATGTCCAGTGACATGTCCAGTGACATGTCCCGTGAAAGGTTCAGTGACGGATCAAGTGACATATTTTGTGACGGGGCCAGCTGACACGACCAGTGACTGATTCGAAGTTTGGATCCGAAGGTTTGGATAAGAATAATAAATGTTTGGGTTTCCTACCTAATCAACACAGTCTATTTGTCATTTTGAGCCGACTGGTGATGAATAAATAAACTGAATATCTTATAAGCTTATAATTAATTACGCTAATAGCGTGGCGTTGGCGTTTGATTCGGTGACATTGACGTCAGCGACGTGTGCCCGACAGCGGTAACATGGGTGACTGGGGGCGAACTGGGGGCGAACTGGGGCCGTGAGATGTAATAGGCGATATGGGGAGACAGACGATAAATCTGTCCTCAGATGGCAACTGAGGGCTTCACGGGCGGTTCAACAGGTTCAGTCGTCGCCAGCGGTGCTGGCTGGTCTACCCACCGCCCAAACTGGTCCGACGGTCTCCCTCCACCCCGTCCCACCCCCCCACCCCCCACCGAGAGATGGAGACAAGGTGAACGGGGCTGATCTCAGTGACTGGCTGAACGGCAGACAGCGATGGAGGATCGACAGAACTACACCGTCCCACAATATCTCACCGTGGAGGTAACACGCTGTCAGCGTCACACACTCAGCACACCGCCACACCGTAACATTCTCACAATGTCTCCCGACGTATGTACGCCGTAAATCACAGCCCTACATCCAGCTCTGTCTCTCTGTCTGCCTTTCCGCACCAGTCCAGCCAGCTCGCCGTGTAAATTGTAATCCCTCCATATTACCTCACCGGGACACGGCAACAGCAGCTAACAGGCACTAACGATGCCAAAAAATCCGCCCGGACTGCCGAAACGGCCCCACGCCAAAACCGGCCCCGCCGCGAATTAATGCCGCCCTGCACGCCGGCACTTCTCACGAATTATGAGAGCGGTTCGGGGAATGGCGGACAAATCGGCGCTCGAGTGCTTAATATGGCGCAGACGAACGCCGATCGGAGTGACCTTCGGAGACAAAGACGTGCGTCTCGCTTCGAGACCGGCGCGAGGCGTAGCGGGCAGGCGCTGGACAGGCGCAGGACAGGCGCAGGATAGGCGCAGAGCGGGTGGGAGCGATGGTAGGACACGGTACTGTACTTGTAGTTAGCATGTAGTTGGAGGCGCTTTACAGGTAGCCACATTCTCGCAGAGCTGTGACATTCTCAGAGCAAATCCCCAACGTGTTTCGGGACCAATTCTACCAGACCCCACGACAGAGTGACATTCCGACGCAGCCGTTGTCGCTCCGATTCTGAAGGCCGAAGAGTGAACCGTTCGTTTCACGAGGGAAAATGAAAGCGATCGCTCAGAAAACTGCGCGAAATGTTGAAAATCGTTTGTAGAGCCGGCTCCGTCTGGTTACCGAAAACTGTCGGTTGTCGGTCTCATGTTCACTGGTCTGTTTCTAAAGAACAAGGCGGACAGGGAGGGGGTCCGTGTCTCCGTCCCCATCCGAGAGACACAGCCGTTCGGCAGTCCAGTGTGCCTCGAGCTTGGGCGCGCGGTGACCGGCGTCCCAGCAGCACCCGGCGTCCCAGCAGTCGGCAACGGGCCGCGCAATAAATATTTATCCACCATTATCAGCCAAGACGTCTATTTACGCGACAAATAGTTGCGGATAACGGCTGCCTTGATTTGGTCCAGCCGACCAGTCGCTGAGGTTGAATAACAAATAGCGGCTCTCTGCGAGAGAAACGGCTCTCATCAGCGGCACCCATCAGCGGCACTCGGGTGTGGGCACACAAATGAGCGAGCACGCAGTCAGTGGAGTGTCCATAGCCCGGGAAGGGTGTCATTACAATAGCGAGAGGGTCTGTCATGAATTTAGGGGCGCTCACCTCCCTCTCTTGTCCCACAACGGCATTGCAGTGTTCAACAACCCTTCCATCGGTTTCACCCCCCCCCCCCTCCCATCCCTGTTTCGTCAGAGGAACGCGAACAAGGCGCGGGACGACCGGGGTGGCCGCCGGTGACTAGAGAAGGGGCGATCTCGGCGCCGGTGAGGCGGCCGCCGATCACACGGTGCCCGCCCGACCGAGGCGGTACATCGCTGGCGACACCACGGCGGCACAGTGGATTACCGACAACAGAGAATCCGTAATTGATGAGGAGAGAGGCCACCCACAGCTCTCCCTCTCTCCCTCTCCCTCTCTCCCTCTCTCTCCCTCTCTCTCCCTCTCGCTCTCTATCCATCTCTGATCTCCGACAGAGCGTCAGGCCGTGTTCGCCCCGCCCAGACACAGTTCCCCACCACCCCGCCGTCACATTCCACGGCCCCCTGCCGGGCGGCCGACTTCGGGAGGCGCCCGCCGAGCCTCGATGGTCGGCTATTCACGGCACCGCGGCGCCGCACCGCCGCCGCCGGCGGAGAGCAGGGCCCGCTATGCCAGGAATGCCCCACTTTCCGCGTGCAAGACGACGCCAACAGGTTTTGCGGGCGGGTCACCCGACCGGACGGCATTTTTGTCCCACCGGGAGGCGGCGGGATTCAGCGGGAGCGCAATGGGTGATTTTTGGCCAGAGGAGAGGAGAACAATTCCTCCTCGCACTCCCTCTGCATCTCCCAGATAGCGCCTCTGACCTCGCCTAGCCTCGCCACCGACCGAAACGAGTCGCAACTCGAGGGCGACCACAAAAAAACGCCGCGCAAAAATCGCCACTTCGGTCAGCGTTTGCGTACTTGAGATAGGCGGCATGGGAAAATGAAAGTACAAGGATAAATTCTGGCCGACGGCGGGACGTTTGTGGCTGACGGGGGCCGGGGCGGGACAGGAAAGTGGCCACGCCAGACGGAGAAGAGGATATTTGGGTCGTAGGTATCCCCTGTGGCCGCCACTGGACTAATCAGGCCACAGATCGATTCAAATCACTGGCCTCGCGAGCCGCCTGATCGGTCGGTCGATGTGGTCACAGTTCGTCATACATGATGTGAGCGAGCTGATCGGACATGTCTTGAGTCCTGGTGACTGGGTGCAAAAATGATTCTTGAGGTGCATTAGCAAACCACATTATTGCCATGCTGCCATAATGGATACGTTCCTAAGCAATGAAAGGGCCCAGATGCCTAAGAGTACCTAACGACATACCGATCAAACAAAACTCGCTGTCGTTCATCATCTGGGGTATTCGCTGGGCAGTGAATTGGCATCCACTAGGTGATACCTGTGTAGCGAATGGGCACACTAATCTCTTTGAAGTATGTATGACAGACTGGAATGTAAACTGGAAAGTATTACTGCATCGAGGAAGGCGTCGCAGCTTCTTCGGACTTACTTCTGCGCGCTCCCGAGTATCTGGGCTGAGCCGGTGCCGAGCGGGGGTGTCCGGGCCCGGCGGCCGGCAGCAGGTTCCAGTAGAGCCCCGGGCCGGGCCGGCTCGGCGGCAGCATCGGCGGCGCCGTGTAGGGCGGCGTGGAGCGGGCCGAGGGCGCCGACGGGTCGTACAGCGCCGGTGAGCGCAGACTCGACTGGTACTGGTGGCTGTGCACCAGCGGTGGGATGAAGAGCGGAGCCGGCCGCCGCTTCCGCTGACGCAGCGGTCCGCCAGGCAGCCTGCGGGAGGAGACGGGGGTCAGATGACGACAGGATGGCTCTTGCGGCATCTCGACGGTCAAAACAGCTGAAGGTGGGCCTCGGAGGATTACGGAAGGACGGGAAGATTTGGTGTCTAGCGGATCCAAGGGAGGGCGCGGCGGCAGGGACTTTAGCCCCCGAAATCGCCTGAAATCGGCGAAATTTGACACATTTTCGAATTAAGAAGCAAATCTAATAAATTTTACCAAGGCATGTTTTTTTTAAACCGTCTTACTCAGTTAATTGGTAACTGTTGATTTGAGATGAGAGAGCCGGAATAGGTTAAGTGAGATGATGCGAGATCAGCTGCAGCCATGCGAGGTTTGTTCATGCGATTCGGCCAACCTTGGAAGGATCTAAGCTACCGCGACGAGCAGGTATGGGATATGATCAATGCAACCAAACAACAATAAAACATGACAGGACCACCCAGTGCCAAAGCCAGGTCAAAGGGACGGATTGGAGGAACGGGAGGCCAGGTCACGGCCCACGGAAGTTCGTCCAGGTTTACCTAGGAGCCACCGGGAGCCAGCTGTCGAGGCCGCGGTAGTCTTACCAGCCGAAATCAACACCCCGGACAGATTACCGTTGGGAATTCCGGCCACAGACGCCGCATTAGAGCCACGGATAATCTCAATTAAAGCGATTTGACAGACGTACAAGCACCAAAGAAATCGCTCCTAAGTCACACCGCAACACAGAGCGTAGTGAAGCTGTAACTTGCCGGCTACCAGGATATTCAAACCAGCCACAAACAGACATCAAAGCAAGCAAAATAGGCTCAAATAGGCTCACAGCCGCCAAGCCTCGGGAACGACCCTCGGTGCGGATCCGCGGCGTCAAATAAATAGTTATTATCCCACCATACGAGCGGTAGTATTACAACAAATCCCCACCCAGACCGGCTCCCGACCAGTGACCACCCTGTCTCCAGGTCGTTGACCCGACCCCGCCCCTCCCTCCCTCCCCTCCCCTCCCCTGACCTCTTCCTCGACAGTACTTACACTCCTGGACTCAGGAACACGTCCTCATCTCCGTCCTCTTGTCCCGGTAGCCGGTAGCCCTGCAGGCGATACTCCCCTCCATACTGAGGCTCGTACGTTCCAGCTCGACGCTCTGAGGCGTTCCACTCCACACCGTACCCAACGGGGTCGCCCCCGCCGCCGCCCCCGCCCCCGCCGCCGCCGGTGCCACCTGTACCGCCGTAGAACTCGCCTCCCGCGCGGCCGTTGAGCGCCGTTTTAGCGTCGCCGAGCTGCGAGGCTTGTGAGTTCATGAGGACGGTGTAGCTGGGCTGGTAGCTGGCGGAGGCCGCCGGGTATCCGCTGCCCTCCTGGGACGTGGCTGGGTGATACCCACCGCCGTACCCCGACAGGTCACCGTCGAACCCATGCAGGTTGTAGTTATGAGTTAGTGGCGGCTGATAACCCTGCTGCTGTTGTTGCTGTTGCGCCTGCTGCTGCTGCGCTTGCTGTTGTTGCTGCTGCTGCTGTGAGGGCGACTGCTGATGGTGGGACACGTACTGCGCTGGGGACAGACTCATCTGAGGCGCTCCCTCCAGTTGCGCGCTGCTCACCGCAGGGTAGTACGCTGGCGACGCAAGCGGGGACTGCATATGCCCCAACGCGCTCGAGCGGGACATGATGTACGCGAACTTGCCCTGCGGCTCCTTGTGGAGCGGCGAACTCTGTGCCGCTGCCAGGGGTGACTGCAGCATCGGCGAGTGTCGCGCTGCGAGCGGAGAGCCCGCTGGCGAGCCATGAGAGTGAGGTGGGTACTGGAATACTTGCGGATGCGCCGGTGACGGCAGCGGAGAGTAGGTGCCGTACGACCCGTACATCGCTGACGGCGGAGGCGGGGGCGGGGGCGGCGGCGGCGGCGGCGCCGGCGGCCCGATCGCCTCCTGGTTGCTCTGGTTCACCGTCGGGCTCTGCAGAGGCCGGTTGTACGACGAGACCTCAGAGAACTGCTGGAGGCCCGGACTGGCACCGTAACTGCCCGCCGTGTCCAGGAGACCCTGGCCAACGTCGTTGAGGGACCCTGTCTCTTCCAGCTCGACCGTTCCGAAGACGTCGTCCTGAGGCATGTAGCCCTGATCGCCGGCGCTGGGCGGCTCGTCCACGTGCGCCGGGTAGTCGCCCTGCAGCAGGGACGACTCGAGCACATCGGCCAGCGCGAGCTGCGGCAGAGCGTCGCCCGATTCAGACACGGCGCGGGCCAGGCGCTTGTGGCTTTTGTCCGACATGTAGTGCGAGAGCGGCCTCTTCATAACGAAGTGGTCCGAATCAGAGTGCCGGCGCAGCTTGTCCGGTGTGGCGATCTTGAGGTCCTGCCGGCGGCAGAGGGGGTTAGATTTGGTATGCCGGGGTCAGACGGGTCAGCGATAGGGCAGCAGTGGTGTCGAGAGGGTCAGTAGGGTCGCCGGGGTCAAGTGGGGGCATGCAGAGGTCGGGCGTTGCTGGAGTTCAATTCTAAAATATGAGGCAGAGATCGAATGAGGCAAGACAGGCTTTGACATTTAATTAAAGTAATAGCAGAAGACAGGACTAATGAAACAGGTATCGAGAGCCAACATTGGTGGGAAGGTGTTACCGATTGGGAGACAACAATCTCTATTTACAAACATAATCTGGTTTCGATCGGTGTTCTGATCTCCGTCACACGATCAACAGGCCGTCAGTCCAACCCTTGACTGAAGAGTCCCTCCACTTAACACCTGATATCCGCTCTCAGACTCCTTCACATACGCCTCCGGCCCACCCGTCTAAGAACGGAAACCCAGCCGGTGACGCCAGACGGCCAGACACACACCTGTTCTCGAACGGACCCCAGCTGCACCGAACCGCCGCACGACTCCGCACCGCACCACACTGCACCACCACGGCCGTGCACCACGTCCGACCCACACTACACCCTGCACCACACTCTGCAGACTGGGAGTGGGAGACCCAGCAGACACCAGGGCGCCCCCACAGGACCGGGCCAGACCGGTAGACTAGACCACTGGCCTCCTCTGTCCGTCCTTATGCTGCAGCTCGACGCTGCAACCGGACGCAGAAAAAAACGGCGAAAAATCGAACGCGCCACGTAACGCGCTGCGCAATTGTGGAACTGGAGACTTTCGAATTCTACGGAAATCGTACACCAAACGATTGGGCGAAAGCGGTGTGTGACACTGGAAACTTGAGTTTGGTAATATGTGTGTTGATTGTGGTTGTGTGAATTTGAACTTTCGTCATTCTGTGGTGAGTTCTCTTGTCTTTTTTCGCCTAAGACAATACACCCCCGCAAGAGCAGCTTTAAGCGTAAGTGAACGAGACAACCTAGGCGGTCTCACGCTGTCAAGGAACAAAAATGCTCCTCCCGCAGCAACCAAGCCAAACTCCAGCACATTGGAGAACTAGCATCAGCGTCAACATCAGCATTTAAGTCTTTTGTTTGTTTATTTGTTTTAGAAGACGAAAGCCGAACGATTTCATCATCGTGATTTCGCAACAATATGAAAAGAACCACATCAATGACAACTGAGGCCAACAACACCCTCACAAGTCCCGTTCATAAGCCTTGCCATTCCCGAGAACACACAAAACAAATACCGTCGTATCGGCCCTCTATCAGAAGGGTGTCGTATTTCTCGAAAGAAAACACGGATAGCCGCCATCTGCGCCGGCCGCAGGGGAATATGACGCCGGCGGAACGGTAATGGAGCATGTCAGAGCCTGGGGGACGTCTGAGTCTAAACACCGCCGCGGCGCCGACACGGCCCGAGCGTCACACCCAGGACTGTGAGAGAGAGAGAGAGAGAGAGAAACACGGAGAGATGCGGCATCTGTCGCCCAGCTGCCCCAGTCAGTCTGTCTGCTCTCGGAGACGGGGCGGAGTCAGAAATCGTGATGATGTCCAGGCAAGGGAGAAGAGAGGTGAAAATCACGGCGCCGGTTACCGACGGAAAATTTTGAAAGCAATTTCTGCCATGAAAAACGCAAGATACACAACGGATAAGGAACTGTATACTTGACAACTGTCGTAAAGCCCAAGAACGTCTATCCTATTAAAAAAAAAATATGAATAGGTATTCAATCCAGGCGCTGCTTGGCTCCCAAAGTTCTCCAATTTTGATCGTCCTGCCTCAGGTCTAGCTCGAACCGATTGTGACCAGAAACATATCGGATTATCGTATCGTCCGAGGGGCGACAGCGATAACAGAGCACCGTGCAGCCACACGTCATCCTCCGGTGGGCCTAAAATAAGCGCTGAGCGCCGACCGGCCGATCGGACCGTCACAGCTGGAACCAACTGTAAACCACGCCGAGACCCCGCCGCACCGCCCACCGTCCGCCGCACCGCCGCACATCTCACCGCCCTCCGCCGCCATAACGACATCGCCGTACCGCCATCTGTGGCGATCGAGACGCCGTCAAACCGCCACGACATCGCCCCAGCCGCCGCCGCCACTGCACCGACGCCGCTAGGAACGGCCATTTGCCGGGTCTGCGTGGAACTAGTGCAGGGCAGGCAGCTCCGTGACCCGTGGGAGGAGGAGGGGAGGGGGGGGGGGGGGGGGCGGG
>JARFNZ010131531.1:0-19541 GCA_031763405.1 Balanus nubilus
GGCTTCCCTTGTTCTGAAGTTGCTGATACAAGTGCTAACTCCATTTTTATGGAAAAAGGTCATACATTACCTTTAACATTTAAGGGCGCTGAGATTTGTCTCAAAATGTGTCAATGTGTTGGAATCCGTCTCAGCATATTTTTACCTTAGCTAGAAAGCGCTACCCGCAGGCACATGGGACGTGCGCCTTTGATCATGTCTTGTTTGTCTGAATCTTAATGTAACCTGTTTGCATAAGAGATTTGGATTATCGGAAAATGTCCCGAAGGTTGAGAAGTTGAGGAAGGGGATGAAATGAGATGAAAATACTCAAACTTCATCATACCCATGAGACCGCTCGGGATGGTAAACGGGAACAAACTAAAAAAGAACGGAAAGTACGTCAGCAGTTGATATCGATGTCGGACTACTGATCTAACACGGACATCGGCTGCTTTCTATAGTTTGAGACCAGGGACGGCGACGGCTAACTTTGTACCATAATTCAGGACACCGCTCGACGGCACCCTGACAGAACACAGCAGCTGCTCAGCTAACTGGCGGAATCTAGCGGTTTTGTCGCCTCGGTCCTTGGACAGAATATCTCTAAATCACCGAACAATGAGGCGATGTAAGCCGAGAAATCAGGTCCGGCAGCGCCCCGGGCCTCGAAGACGTGTTCCGCACGAAGAAGCGATGTACTCCGATAAACGGTACTCGGACAGGGGCATTTTCCACTCGGTGGCGCCGCATCGCAACTATCGGAGGGCGTGAGCTATGAAGCAGAAATGTGCACTACATTTGACGCGTGGCATCCTGCGTCAGGTAAGCTGTTAGCGAGGTGAGGTGGAATCTGAGCCAATCAGAGACGAGGTATCGGCGGCCGTACAGACGAGCAGCACCCAACAGCTGGACACGGCGTTAGAGACCAATCACAGCTTAGATAACAGCAATAACGCAGGCCAGCAGTACCTGAGAGCCGACTAAAATGCGACCCAGATACCAGTGGAACAAGCATAATACGCGATGGCGTGAACAGGCCGTGGATAAGTGTCACGCAATGCTGAAAATAAACCACAGATAACTAATAAGTTGACTCACGAAAGCTAAGCGTGGAAGATCAAAGAGCTCGACACACAGTAGCGAGTCCGTCTCTGATCAACGATTCGAGAAATGACAAATTTAGAACGTTAAATTGGACTCATCTTGAACAGCGACCAAGACGGTAATGTTCTAAGGATCTTTTTCTAGTCCCAACCGAGCTAAAAAATATATATAAACCTAGCATGCGCATGACTCGCAGACATGACTTGACAGAATGCTATCTAGCATAGTTCTGGATCGCCAGCTGTCTTCACAGTGCTGTCATCCGGTTGTGTGAGCTGTCTGTGTGGATAGGGACGCCTGGATTAGTGGTAGGCGGTGCGTTTCTCGTTTCTCTTCAGAACAGACCCGCCGACACCGCGTCGGCCCGGTAATCTATCCAAATCATTTTGTGAAACGGCTCATTATGCCACGCGTGATCGGTTCTGGCCCCGGGCGGGCATGTGAATAGGTTTTATTGATTGTTTTCGTCACCGCTATCACTTCTCCAACGACTGATTTGCCGCGGTTTGAATCGATCAGCAGACATGAGGTGCTTTTTATTTCACTATTGCATCAGTGTTTCATCCGTGGCGAATTGAAACGAATCGAATGCCGTGATCGGACTCCAGTTTGGGCTCCAGCCCATCTCCAGCTTCCTCTCGCTTGTACACCCTCGCTCTCTCCCGTCTCTACCTCTTCCAATCTTCATTCTTCTCTCTCGCCTTTGTTTTTTGCTGCTGCCTCCATTCTTTGATCCTAATAACTGGAGCGATTGAGTCCAGCCCCGCCCGACGCGGTGGTCTGGAGGTCCGCCACGTTTTCACCAATTTAAGCCGCGTGAGTCCGCTGCGCCGTGCCTCACCACACAACACCACACCACACCATACCACGCCGGGCTGCACCGGGCCGACCTTACTGAGACTTCACTATGCCCTGGGGCGACAGCGGACACCTGGCAAGCGCGCCCGCGCCGCCCGCCGCCCGGCGTCGATAAAAGGTGCCCGCGCCCCGCACCTAGCCCGTCGGCCCTGCACCAGCACCTCTTTGTACCGGCCGGCAGTCCGGCGCGTGGAGGAAGACTACTGGAGAAATGGATGAAAGCTGACCATAGGGTGTGCTCGGAAGTTTGAATGTGATCACGCGGAAGATATTCCATTCCGGGGTTAGCGGCGGACATGCCGACCGCGTGAGCCAGATAATGTATCTCTGCGCGGGACCAGCACCGCCGCGGCGGCGGCGGCGGCGGCGGCGGCGGCGACTGGCCTTCAGAACCGGCATGGCAGCCGCCGCGCGGCGCGTCCGTGACCTTGCTCCCAGCTGACTGAGGGCACCGTCGGCACCAACCGGCGCCTCTCCGCTACCGCAGGGCACCGAGCGGAGAGAGAAAGAGAGAGAGAGGGAGTGAGAGAGACCTCCCACTTCCACCCCCCGAGCTGGCTGGGGCAGCGGCTGCAGAGACCGGTGCCTCTCCGCCACTGCACAGGAGCCTCTCAGACCTACCAGTTAACTGGGGGCATCGACTGCTCTGGCGAATGCCATCAGCCCTTCTCAGTACTGACAGGGAAGGGTCAGGTTGGCGGGAGAGTCGGACCATTGACAGGATCCGAGGTTTGTGTTGATCGCCTGAACTGGACGCCTGGCCGGGACTATAGGGAGATTGCGCGCTCTTGGTGTCTAATTATAGGCATAGGTAGGTGTTCCTTTGAGATTCTTTGTTCATCGGAGGCTATGATGCTTAGAAGTTGTCTTCAATATTTCGGGAAAAGAAAGTCACGTGTAAGCAAAAAAAATGAAGGCACTTCTGCGCTAAGGACAAGAAACATTCCGTGGGTTCCATGGAAATACCTTCTCACCAATCCGGTAACAGACACATAATTTATTTGATCCAATTCGCCTGAATTCTCACAGCTCCAATGTCCTTTTCCATCCAAATAATAGCACGTAAAGTGGCTTGATTCGGGGCATTTCAGCCGCGGCAGACGGCTAACTGTCTAACTGCCCACAACCGGGCCGCGTCGGCTCACGCGTGCTCCTTTCCGCTGCCACTCCTTCCCATTCATTACCATTACCCTCGTATTTTCCGGCTCGGACATATGCTGGTCTTCCTATCACGATCGGACGGTCGTTGGGAGGCGGTACACAGAACCGACAAAGGCAGTGACACTGAAATAGTCAGCTGCTGCGGCCTGCCGCAGATGCCGAGCGTGTTAGTTCATTGATGACGCGACCGCGGCCATCCGAACATAGGGATGTTGGCACAAAACTAGTTGTCACCCTAATAGAGGTGACAAAGCTGTTCGTGTTCGACCTGAGACATCGCGTGGGCCAATAGTTCAGTTCAAGTGAGTGGGATGCGACAGAGCAGCTTACAACCTCTCAGACATTAACCCACGCCCTGCTGGGGTTGTTTGAACACCCCCCTACGTTTTTGTATATGGCTATAAAAACGGTGGCGCTGTGCGCCCCGTTTTTGACACAACTCCTCCCACATTCTTTCCGAACGTTTTCTAAAAAAAAATGTATCTCAGATCATTTCAGGTCAGGTCACTAGGTGAAATCAAGTAATCCCACCAAAAAACGGTTGTTCCACGGCCACAGAGTTTGGGGATAGATATTTAACCTTCAGGATTGAAAGAAGGATATTAGTACCCACAGATCTGATTTTTGTATATCGATGACCCAAGGTCAGGCCAATTTCGTGACCTGCCCATGATATAGGTTAGCCAACGGGGAAAAATTATCAATCTTCTTTCATGCATTAGATCAGTCCAATTGATTCAGAGTCATGTCAAAATAGGTCAATATTGATGACCCATTATTGTTTGATAATGGAATATATTCAAAAATGAAAACTTAATTATGATAGGCCTTTCACCGTCGCATTTGAGGGTGGTTTAGAAGGGGTCAGATTTTGTAATGTCTTACATACGTCTGAAAATTAATAACTCTGAATCAGATTTCGCTTGTCTTCGCCTGATAGCTAAGATAAAACTAATTTTCCGCTTAAAGTTTCTTTCATTTAACGCTACATCAATAAACGTGACAATCCTGTTCCGAGTTCAAGTGGCTCGGGGAGGGTTCCGTGCCACCCCCCCCCCCCTCTCGATCCGCCGCCCATGCACTCTCGTTGATGCGTAGGTAGTGATCGCGCAGCACACCTATCCGCGCCCCACCACCGCCCCTGCTCTGCTGAGTCGGACTGACCGTGCCACGCTTGACCTCGAGCTCGTCGTCGACGCAGGGGGTGAAGTCGTGCAGCACGACCATCTTGCTGTCGGCGGAGAGGCCGTTCTCCTTCTCGATACCGACCCGCACCAGGGTCTCGATGCTGGACGAGCCGGTGATGCGGCCCATACCGGGCGTCCGCACGGAGGCGGTGTCATCGTTCGCTGCGGGCACAGGGCAGGCGGGGTCAGCACAGACCAGGGCGGGACAGTGACGATTTGGGGGGATATTGGCCGTGGCATCGCTCGCAACGGCGCACGAGTCAAGTCAGGGCAGGACTCAGTTCAGACACGGGAACATTTGAGTTGCATCGCTTGCTGAATCACGCAGGTCTGGTCAGCACAGGGCAGGTCAGGGCAGGTCAGGGCAGGGCAGGGCAGGGCAGGGCAGGGTAGATTAAGACCTGGTGCGGCAGCGAAAGGCACAACACGGAAGAGAAGGTAAGGGCTGGGCAAGACGTTTCACGTCAGATGGCTGAGACGTAATGGTAGTTTAGATCAAGGTAAATCGGAGCTATCGATGATTCGATATGGTGATGTCATTCAGTACACCAAGCTGGCTGCAGTCGGGACAGAACTGGCACAGCACGACAGCTTATGAAGGCCATTTGTGGCAAGAATGTCGGTGACGTCAGCAGAACACATCACTGTGTCGTTCTTCTTACTGGCACTGACTAATTAACTCTTGCATAATAAATCAAATATTTTTAATCAATTGTAAATGACAGGCACAGCTTTTACTAGTGGCTGTTAAGCGACCGTTCGGTTTGCTTGCTGCTTCCGCAGGGGCATTGTCAAGAGCAGACGTCTATTAAACCACCGTAAAAAGGGCCAATCAGAGGCCTTGACCCGGAAACACGAAACCCGCCATCAAGGCTCATCAAAAGCCATGAAGGGGTGGGATGAGGCTGTAAAAAAACTGACGTAGGCCATCGTCGAGCTTCGAAATTGCGATTAAATTTAAAACACTGAGGGAAAGATTGATCTGCTTAACATATGGAGTAATTTTGTTTCCATAATTCATAATTTATTCATCGGATTTGTAGACGAAACCTTAAAGTATTCCTCTACGGTAGCCGATATTATTTACACATATAAAAAATATTCTAAAAATTGAGTCCGAACTTCCAAAATGGGCGGATTTGCGAGGTCAGAACCCAGGCTAAGCAGAGCTTGCTGCGCAGGTCCTGACTTTTACCGTCTGATCGGGAAATTCCGGGTGACCGGCAGAATTTAGTCCGAACGTTTTACGTGCCCAAGAAAGCCGGGCACGGCCCTCCCCGCTCACTCAAACAATGAAAGTAAAATTAAAAAATTAGTAGGTACCTATCAGAGTGACTTCGTAAATTGCAAAATAAAATATTTTTATATACACAACAAATGAAATGAAGGCATAAAAAGACGCATATTCCTGGACTAGATTCACGCAAAGTTATAAAGGTGTGCGATTTAACAGGTGTTCCTCCGTCGTTCCTTGCACCGTTTTATACATTAGCCCACTATTGGCTGGGGGGGGAGGCGTTTTTCGCTCCCCCTAGAAAACTTTCCTAATAACTCCAAAACGGAGCAGCCTATCGGCGCAAAACTTCTTAAACCTTATGGGACATCAATTTGACATAATCGTAGACAATTTTGAGAATATCGACAGAGAACTTTTTGAAAAAGGAGCGTTTAGTGACTCATGCCACGCAATTCTCGGTCTAAAATCGACGAAAGTTTGAACGGTCATAAATCATCGAGATTATTGCAAACGAAAGGCGGCAAAAGGAAGGTAACGACCTTGCCTACAAATGCTTTCTCCGATTTAAATGTTGTTTTTGTTTTTTACCCCAAAAAATAAAAAAACGATTTTGTTTTAATCCAGTTCAAAGGGTCGCAAAATCTAAAGTTTTCAAGTTTTCAAAAATCCGGAATAAATGTGAAAGAACCACCTATGAGTGATTAACATGCCAAATTGTGAGTCAATAGCTTTATTTTTTGACCTCAGATGACTAATGTGTATACGGTGTGATGAGGTCATTTTTTACAATTGAGTTTTTTTGCACTTCCGTGCCTCGCACACGCCAAAACCAATGACACCATTGGGTTCCTGTGACGAAACTGAAACACATTCCTGTGTCTTTTATTGCACATTATGGAAGGCAAAATTTGACATTTTTGACCTAAATTGACCTGAACGTGGCCTGAACTTGAAGTCAAATGGAGAAATGAACATAACCATCGAATTCTATGACTGAAATAACCCATACAACATAGGTCACGCGGTAATGACACAACTCTTACACATAGTGATCTTTAGTGACCTGAACTTGACCTTGACCTGTACTCACTATGACACTCAAACTCTAGCATTACCTTCCTCTGATATTGCGAAGTGTTTTGGCCGAGTTTGGGCAAGCTGCTGTTGATAGTCTGGTCTCTGGAGCAAAATACGAAAATCCGTGATTTTTTGCCTTTGACCTGACCTTGACCTGACCTCTGACCTTGGAAAGAAAATATTAAGCTTGCTTTAGATTTGTCTCGTTGAGACCTTTCGATCGCCGCCTTACGCGTCCCGATCAGACAGTTAGTTCGGAAGTTATCGACGGTGGCGACCCCCTCCCCCTCCCCAGCCAACGGAAGGTGGCTGGAGACCCCAGCGACGCGCGGGTTAAAGGGACATTCTCACCTTTTTAACTTGGTATGAGATAGAGCTTGTTTGTCCTGTTAAACCAGTCCAGTCTGTTTTGAAAAGTTTACCCGGAATCGTTCGCAATTTTCAGTTGAAGATTGGCTTCTCTTCAAAAACCGTAGGTATTCTGTTAGGCAAAAGCACCTTCGGACATGAAACTACAATAATTGCCAAAGGAAGAGAACTTTAAGGATGTGGATATGGAAAACAAATAAATATCGCGAACGATTAATGGGAAAACTTTCCAAAGCAGACTAGACTGGTCAAACAGGAGAAACTGGCTCCAGCTGCCGCGTGTCTCCTGCTTCAACAAGATGGGAACCTAACAAAAGGGCCTTTTGACAATGACTCCGCAGAAACCGAGCCGATTGTGTTCAAACCTGATGTGTGGTTAGGGTCTACTGTAGCTGCCCGCTACCTACAAGTCAGAAGCGGGGTGCCTATGTACTTGCACACGTGCACTCCCCTTCTTTAGGTATACCGGTTGGGTCGAAACAAAATTGCAATTTTCAAAGCTGTGTATCTATTGAAATACATGGCGAATAACTATAAAATTTGAGTGGTATAATACTACTGCATTATTTATTGTAATCGGCAATTTTCGTGCAAGATAGCATTTATATCCGTGATTTATTGCACATTGAAGAAAGCACGCCCGATTACATTTTTTAGATTGTTTTACCTCCGCATATTTACCCTACATGCTATTGTTGAATTTCAATAGCAAGCGGTATGTCATGTGCAATTAATCAAACAAATTCAACCGATTCAATAAGCTGGTAGGACAGACGCAGGATCGGTCGAGCATAGAACTAGAAGTCGCCGTCCATGGTCTCTCACTGATATTCCCTTCCTGGAGTCCCAAACGGTGAAGTCGATGGCTTACATCGCACTTATGATGCAGCAGGTATTACCCGCTTAGGAGGTATACCCAGATGTATTTTTTTTCAGTGAAAAAAAGAGCTTGTCCTCGGAGCCCAAGGTAGCACGGTGCGTCTTTATCGATAAGTACGAGTGGTCACTCGACGTTAACCCTCTAGACAACCCAGCAGCTGCGTCTGGAACGTGCTGGCAGAGAAGGTTGCCTCGCCATCAGAAGCTAGACTTTCTGGAGGAGTTGAGGAATGCTGTGAGAGGTTTTATAGGAGTGACCGGACTGCACGGGACAGAGGACACCGTCAGGAGGAACATCCTGTGGTGGAAACGATCACCGCTTATGTTCGTCATGACTGCGTCGTTGGTGAAGTTCTATTTACCATTTACGTTAACTGCGCAAAATGTTCGATCGTGTTCGAAACGCCTATGGTTGTCGATGTTCGATCATGTACGTGGAAGCAGGTCCCTTGTAGCTACTTGTTTCACCACTCACATCAGAATGTATGGGACTGGATTAGGATTCATGCTTGATCGATCATGACTGAATTGGAATTATAATGCGATGGATAAGACCCGTTGGATTAAGGTTTCTCACGTGAGAGGCCAAGCTGAAAAACAAGACAACCATAAATGCACTAGTAATGTGCACATTGCATGGCATAAAAGAGCGCTTATGCAACGGTATCTCATTGCATCAGAATAAAGTATATACGATTCTTGTCATTCAGCACAATGTATAAATAAGAAGTATCCACACTGAATCCATGAATAAATAATGTTTGTCATAGGCGTAGGAACGGGGTGACCAGGGACCATGCCTCCTCCCCCCCAGGGGCCATTCGTGACGTTCTTACGCCTATGATCTTTGTATTTTGATCTGCTAAATCCCTATCAACAATTGATACACAGTTTTCGCAAGCCCTGTAGCGAGGTTCTCAGAATCCATGTCATTGTTGGATTAGGGCGCGTAGCCGCTCGAATCAGGCGAATCCAGGCGGAGACTGCATTTATGCACAGGCAGATAACGAATGGAGACTGCAGAAGTACACAAATAGATAACATCGGCAGGCCTCTCTAATGCAGCCGCGGATGTTTGGAAATGTTTTCACATGCATGTATTCCCTACCGGTCATCTATCAACAAACGGTACTATGATGACGCTAAAAGACATGCCAACGTCATGCCAAAACTTACGAATAACATGCCAGAGTAGGTGTTCCGCTGATTGATCTCAACAAGTGCGGTCAAAGAACGGACACCTCACGTACCGGAGGGTGGGGCTGGGGGGGGGGGGACGATCGGTCGCATTCTCAGACACAAAACATAATTTATCACTGCACGCCACGTTGACCTAGCCAGGCGTGAAATCCCACCCTTAGCTGAGTCAGCTGGCTAATTCAGCGGGGATGGCGGTGGGAGGGAAGCTCTGTTTTCCCAACCGAACCGGTTCGCGTAGACATTCAAAGGGATTTACAGAGGCGTTGGCTGTAACATATGACGGGATCATTCGCGCAAAGAATTATAAAAAATGATAATAGCAGGGTCGGGCTTAAAAGAAATTAATTAGGGCCAAAATACGCAAATTAATGCTAGTAACGAAACTTGTCTGCCTCATGCCTATTCACTCCAAGGAGAATCGTTTTCACTCTTGCTTCCCTCATTCACCGTTTTCCATTACGATCGATGCACACAGTATGCTAATGCTGTTGCCTAACGTATCACACGTTGCATTGCTTTGACGGCATGGCCATTACCTGTCTCTTCCCCAGGCCACTCTCCCGTCTTCAGGCGAAACCTCGTCAGAATCCCCCGCTTTGTCGCAGCGAGCCCCCGCTGGCCCAACGATAAAAGTACTCACATTTCTTCTTCTTGTTCCGCCGAATCCTGACGGGGCAGAGGAACGCCATTGTCGCTGCCTCCCGTCCCCCGCCGCCGCCGCCGCCGCCTGTTCACCAGCTGAGACTTTCACAAACACCGCACACGGCTCCGGCCGGCCGCCATACTGCAGCACTGCCCCGCACACCGTCCCGGCGCGTCCCGCACCTTCCGCGGCCCACGGCGGCCACCAGACCCGCACGGCGTGTTGCCAGCGTGTCGTTAACACAGGGTGCACTGTTGTCCGCCGGGCGGCAGCGGCAGGCTGGCAGAACGCGACCTACGCGCCGCTGCAGCGGTCACCGCGCCCGACCGGCCGCCGTCCGGTCCCGTTTCTGGCACAGCCGCCGGCCATGCTCCATGCGACTTGACCTTCGTAGTTCGACACCTGGCCGCCAGTTGGCGCTAGCGGCCGGACGCGCGCACCTGGCGGACTGAAAGAGTTTGACAGTAGATGGCGCTGAGACTTGAGAGTGTAAACGATGGCGGGCGAAGTGGTCCACTATGTTCTCTCGACAGTGTCTAAAGCGCCATCTATTTGCTTTGTGTACATGCAGTCTCTCAAAGCATGAGCAATGAACATAATAATTTTGTGAGTAAACGTTTCCACTTCCGAAACGAGTGACCCCGTTTTAATTCAAAGGCCGTACCTCCATGCAGATCCCATTCATGGGGGACCGGGGGGGGGGGGGGGAAGTACGAGACGATGGGTAATGCCGGACACCTCCTGAAATCCTTATTTAAACAACAACCAACCAAATGATGTGGTTTGTTTATCATTTCTATGGAAGCTACTTTAGTCCCGCGAAGGCCGCTTCAGAGAATAAGCTCACGCATTTCGCTGGCACGGCCAGAATTTCATTTTTCGGATGTCGCTCATAAGGTTTAACGATATTGTAGCCGGCTTTGTGGACATTAATCTCGACCTTAAATGTTTGTTTCCCCCAGTAGGAAAAAGAGTCAGTCTTCAAAAGGAGATTATTACGGCTACTAGTCGTATATTGTTTCGTTCGAACAACGAAACAATAAACGCCTAGTATCCGTATTAATCTCCTTCTAAAGTTTAAAATCATACCTAAACAAATCAGCAAATGAATATGAAAGAGCATTTTTTTGTAATATGTTTCTTACCGACATCGATATTTTTACATAAACCAAATCTTGTTGTATTGGTTTTAAGAACATTGAAATACCTTTTTACACACTTAGGCAGGTTTTGATCACTATTTTCGAATTTTCCGAAAGAAATATAATAGGTACTGTCATGTATCCGACATGACACACAGTTGTCACTTCGATTTTTTATACATTTTTTAAACACACTACAAATTTTGTCGAAATCAATCTGTATCAGCTTCATGAGTGTAAATCGAAAGCCCTTTCAGTTGGCTATATTAAATGACATTAATAATCATCCTTGATCACCAATACCCCGAGTTATGAAAAAATACTAATGGTGTTGTAAGGCTATCGACATTGCCCGCCTCCCCTACGTCCCTACGCCTTCACACTTATAAAACACGTTTACAAGTGCTTTTTACAAAGTTTTTATCCTTGAATATGTTCAGAGAGATGCGATCTTGATCTCCTTTGATCAGCGCCTCGCTTGGTGGGAGGATCGAAACGCACCCTCCCCCTTCTCCTCTTTTTCCCTGATATATCCAAAAAATAATGCCAGCGGTGTCACCAAACTTTGCATACCCCTTTAGATGGCAATTAGCACATACTCTCAAATCAAATCCGCTGGAGACCCCAGCTGGGCGCGGTTTAAACAGTCTTGTAACATAACCCAGTGTACGGCCTCATTCGTACCCATTAGAAGCCCTTTCAGTTTCCGTTCGTAATAAAGCGAACGTACGATAAACAGCTTAGATTAGGCGGTATATTTAACGAAGAAGGCCTGCTGCTTCATAAGCGATGAAACTTGCAAACTACCTCCAAAGGCGTACTTTGCTTTGTAGATGAAAAATAAAGTTTAGGAGTGGTTTTGCAGACGTTAGTATACCAGGTAAACCAGAATAAAGTAATTGAATTATAAGGACTTAGTGGAAATTGACGAATAAGGTAGATTACGTACACTTCTAATGATGTCTAGTATTCATATCAATTAAAGAGAAGAGCAAGGCAAAAATGGGAAAACAAAATAAATATGGTAAAAGACGGGACATAAGCGAGTAGCTGTGCCTTACCTTTCTCATCTAAGCGAGCATCCGACGCAACCAGACACGTAGCTAAGGGGGCACGCCCTCCCTGACCGATCAAGTTTGCACTAGATAGAATTGGATTCTGCTGAACTTTTAACATTACGTCGATGGCGTTGTATGGAAAGAATCGAGTTTGAAAATTGCGACCGCACCCCTCTCTTTCCCCGGTAGCTAAAAATGTACCGTGGCCCCTTCCTGAGCGAAATACCGACTACGTGCCTGGACGCAACCATCCTCAGTTCAAACGGCTCCCGCTGCACGCTAGATGACGCTGTAGTTCACTGTTGAATCTCGGCAGAGGTCGCCCGTCGTCTTGGCTGGTGAAAATATGATGGCAAAAAGCAAATATTTATATGGAGCTTTGTCTTAGCAGCAATGACCAGTTTTGAATAAATTAATAAATGGGTAAATAAATGAGTCTTCCATACATCTGAGTTTAAACACAGCAGTGGCGGGGGGGGGGGGGCGAAATCCACCCACCAGTCCTGTCTTTCGCGAAAAGTGAGCCGTTTTGGGCATATCTGCCTGAAATCGAATAACCAACATTGTGTTAAAATCATGATCTTGTATTAACCCATGTCAGGTCAATAGGTCAGGTCACGTAACCGACATGCGAAATTACCACTTTACAAATTTGTGGTTGTGCCATAGCCAAAGTTTTAGCCGATCAGTTATAAACGTTAAGGATTTAATCATGGCCCATGTGCATCAAATGTGTCTATCTCGTTTGTTTTTTGTGTTTCGGTGACCTGGGGACAGATCAATTTATGACATCCCCATTATAAGCGAAGAGGCAAAATTCAAATTCTGCAACAATTCTGAGGACACGCATCAGGTCAGTCCAATTCCTTCAGTATCACGTCGCCTTAGGCCATTCTTAATGTATCAGTTGCACTTTTGACCAGTGCATAGTAGGACGTTTACCGATTTAGCACACATATTGTTATATGAATTGATTGTGTTTTTTTTTGTCAGTGTGAGGTCACGAGATTGCACCTCCAGAATGACGTACTGACAAATGATGAATAAAATAAAATATTTCATGTTATTTCATAACTAAATCATTCTTCCCATGTATGTTGTTTAGGTATAATTTGAGGGATAATTGACCACAAGCTTCAGACGGGTCTATAGTATCATCATATTTATGCCTGTGAGAGGCATCTTCCACTGTCCTCTGAAATATTTTTGTTATCTCCGAAATCCCCATGTAATTTTGAAGTCAAAGATTCATTTTATTATCTGTTGGTGTCATAAAAGGAATTAGCGGGATTTCTTACACTTCTGTCTCGTACGACAGCCGCAAAGCTCAAATAGTCATTCATGCGTGCTAAAATGCGAAGTACAACTGTGCAGTGTGCAGTGACCCCTGCAAGGTCATCAGATGTCATCCGATGTTACAACAGCATTTTTGTCAATTACTTTTGATAGGATGAAGTTAGAGAAGTGAAACCGGTACCGATGTGTTTGATTTGTCAAGACGCGTATCCTGATATGCGGCTTGACCTACTGAAGTCGCCCTGACCTTAATTTTAACCTGAGGTCAAATTTTGAAATTCACCCAACCAGGTCCAATGTTTTATGTGTCAGAACATCTCGACGAGACAAATACGACAGTTGCAAAATAATAACCCTATCTATATTAGACGAAAAGTTATATCCACAAAAACCACCTTAGCTTAAAACAGCTTTTTGACCTTGATGAGTTCCGGAGCCCAGGCTATTGGCCTGAGATCAAATAAGACGAAAAATGTTTAAAGAACCCGTTCAAGCGCTTCTGATTGCTTTTTTGAATCCTTCCTAGTTATCATTGTTGCCGAGATAATGCGGGGCTTCTAAAGCAAAGCAGGGGAAATTCGGATATTATCGGACGGGTAATTTTAAACCCTTGTAACTTGTATTTTAGTGAATGGATCTGCAATGCTAATGCTTTAGATGAAAGACCGTCCAACAGTCTTCGTTTCTGCATCATTACGATAGGTTTCGATGTTGCAGCTAAACACAGCATTTGAAAAATAAAAAGTCACTTGTATATTACCGGACATCAGCAATTTATTCTGGACGTGAATGCCCATTTTTAAAGCATATCATTTAACCCGCGCCCCGCGGGGGTATTCAGCCGAACACTCCCCCGGGGGGGGGGGGGTATTCAGCCGAACACTCCCCCGGGGGGGGGGCAGATTCTGCCCCCCAGATTCTGTCTAACTCCAGAACCAATAGCCGTAGTGAGACGCGCGAGGCGGCGATCGAAAGCTCTCAACAAGAATATTCTAAAGCATGCTTATTATTTTTTTACAGGTCAAGGTCAAATGTCAAGGTCAGGTCAAAGTTCGGAATCACGTGTTTTCGGATTACTGGCTGTAGGGACAATATTGTCAAGAGCAGCCCGGCCAAACTCAGCCAAAACACTTCCAATAAAGGTGGAAAGGTACTGCTTGGGTATAACTCTCATAGTAAACACAGGTCAAGGTCAAGCTGAGGTCACGAAAGGTCATCATATGAAAACATAATATGGAAATCGTGTGACGCATGTTATATCGTTGATTTCAGACGTAGAATTCAATGGTAAAAATGATTTTGATATTTGACCTCAAGATCAGGTAAGAAAAGGTAAAAAAGGTTAAACATCGAAATTTTCGTTTTTTGAAAATTAAACACTTGTTTCTGTATGGTTTTGTCTCAGGATTCCAATCGTGTAATTTTCTTTTGCGTACAATGTCCCCAAAAAACGTTAACAAAACGCAATTAAAAAATGACGTCAAACAAAGGTATATTTATTGGTATATTTAATTTAATTTAATTTTTTCAAAGGTATATTTAAATAATTTATTGGTAAATTTAATTTAATTTAATGTTTTAAAAGGTGTATCTAAATATGTTTATTGGTATATTTATATTTATTTATTGGAGTCATCTGGGGATCAAAAATAAAGATTAAAAGTTGGCATGCAGATTTTTAGAGGTACGTACTCCTCCGGCATATATTCCGTTTTTTTAATGTGATTTTATAGGATTTGTCCCCTAAAAATGTATTTTGGGAATTTTTGGGGTTAGAATTTCCAAATTTTGAAAATCCGAGATAGCCAGCTCTGGTAGAGTATATAATTTCCCGTCGGTTGGCGGGTTTTATTAATTTGCTTAAAAACGCGATGTTTTACGACCGTTCAAACATTCGTTGATTTTTGACCAAAAATGGCGTGACATGACATCACTAAAACGCCATTTACTCAAAAGTTTTCCGACCGATTTCGCTGAACTTGTACGTCAAATTGATGCATAATAAGGTACTAAAAGTTAAACGTCGCTATCCAGCGTCGTTTAGAAGTTATTGAGAAAATCTTGGAGGGTGGGGCAGATTCTGCCCCCCAGCGGTGCGCGGGTAAACTTGTGCTTAGGTTTGCTTTTTATTTAGGTTGGCAAGTTATCGGAAACGAGCTTAAGCTAATCTATTTGTGTTTTGTTCAGCTGACAACCTCCCCTTGCTCTCCCCAATGTTTCCCACCCACCATCATGTTCATACCGGACACCCATATGGGGAGTCAGATAATACCCAAAGGGCATGACTGGAAAAATGTGATCAAAATGCCGTGACAGTCATCATAAAGACTAACAGCGGGAATATAAATAAAATCAGAGATGTGAGGTAAAACGAAAAATGCACGGGTCTCGTGTAGAAGTGGTCAACCTAAGCAGCAACAGCTTGACAAACAGCAAACAAAGTAAGAATAACAAATTCTAGAAGTAGCTTGTTGGAGCTAAGCAGTTCACCAGATGTGAGTAAAAAGTACCAGAACATAAATTTGACACCATCTGATTTTTAAAATTGCATACTTTGAAGGTCGCTAAGATGCCGGTTGCTGATAAAATGGGGTATCCGATATTATCTACTGTCCGATATTACCCGAAGTTTTCCCATGCTAATATGCAAATTTGACCTCATTTGCCTTCATTTGACCATGAAGAAACTGACCTAAGGTCAGGAAAATTGCACACAATGGAGTTTTCACCGACCCCCTCCTACCCCTAAAGTTAGTTATTTTGGCTGGTATAGGTGCTGAGATCGTAGGGGTCGGATTTCGCCTCCCGCCCCCTCCAGTGCGTGTAATTCCCAGACCCTCTCCACGGCTCCTGTTATATCACTGCCGTTATTATGCACCCAGTTCCCCCATATTTCATTTGCATCCAAATTTGTGATGTTTTACGTTCTAATATTATCCCACACTGTATCCGTGATACACATGCATACATACATACCTTCCCTTATACCCTGTCATGCCCCCTACTCTCATGTCTTTGCCCGCCAAGTAGCTCAGTTGTGAGAGCGATGGACTTCTGAGCCCACCCGGTAGTGCCAGCTCGGGTTCGAGCCGCTTCGGCGCTCGCTGTTTGCTCCTGGCTGGGATGGCCCGCGGTCGGTGGCAGCGACCGCACCCAAGGTCAGATAACGCTAGTGTGCGGGCTTGGGGCACGTTAAACGTTGGTGTCTAAATTCTGCCGGCTACCTGGAATTTCCCGATCGGATGGTAGGGATCAGGACCTGCGCAACAAGCTCTGCTTATCACGGGTTCTGATCTCGCAAATCCGGCTATTCAAAAGGTTCGGACTAATTTAAAAAAAAAATACATTTGATCAACCCAAACTATCGTCCAAGGGTTAATCGGAATATGTTTACGAAAGGGCGTTTCAAGCGTTTTTATTCTTCTTTTCGAACCATTCCTGGCTATCTAGTTCACGAAATAATGGTGCATTTCTGAATGAAGTTCCGATATTGAAACATTCGACATTTGATGACCTCTGGTGACCTCAATACTATCCTTTGCCAAAAAATGACCGAATATGTTTTGAAATGATCTTTGACGAGCTTTCAAATGTCGTCTTTCCTTTTTCTATGTTCATAAGATCCGAGATTGAGGGAGAGTTGAAACACTTCCTTCCCCAGCAGGGCGTGAAAAAATCAGAGGTCTAGCGGGGAGCGGCTTAAGATAGGAGATAGGTCCAGTCATAGATAACATGAACTACCATAGACTCATAGTTGAAGTTTATGTTGTCTATGGTCCAGTAGATCCGGAGGTACGTGGGGGTTGGGGGGGGGGCTAAAAAGAGCCCACCTAGGGGCTGGTGGGTGGCCGGAAGATCCAGTGGCTGCCGGTTTAAGTTAATTATTATTGTATTTGATATATTTATTTGAATTTCAAAATATGCCGCTTATTGAAGCATTTATTGTCACGAAGCCAATGTTGTCCCCGATATATTTTGTTTTGTTTCAACACAGAGTTCCCTATTCAGTCTCATCTCATCTGTACCATCCTATTCTTCCTGTCCTGCTGCAAAGCCGCCCCTGCACCGTGCCATTCTCTCTCCGCTGTTCCCATTACCAACTCCGCCGACCAGACCCACCACACTGCGGAGTGGGTGGGTGTTCAGGGTCCCCTCTCCCCTCCCCTCCCCTCACCACCGTCGCCGCTGCATGACCTGGGCGTGGTGACATTGGCGGCTCGCGAGATCCAGGCGCGTCCCACCTCGAAACTGCCGGCAGCCGTCCGTTGGAGCCCCGCGGGCCGTATATTACGACCGCGAATCGGGCGGCGTCTGGCAGGTAACGGCCCGCTGGTGACCGGCTGTCGGCCAGCCGCAGCCGCGCCGCGTGTCACCGCCGCACCAGACTCGTCAGCGCCGCGCCAGACTCGTCCGCGCCGCGCCAGACCCGCCGCCACCGCGCCAGCTGCGCCGCGGTAACGGCTGCGGTTGGAGATCGGCGGAGGACTGGTTTGGGGTGCCCCACCCGGCACCTTGTCGCGGTCAGTTTGTGGGGTCATGGGAGATGTTTAGAGGGTTCGGGTGTTGACGGAGGCCGGTATGTGGCATGTGTCTGCGTGCGAGTGTGTATGTGTGTGTGTGTGTGTGTGTGTGTGTGTGTGTGTGTTTGTGTCTGCGGGCGAGTGTGTGTGTGTGTGTGTGTGTGTGTGTGCGTGTGTGTGTGTGTGTGTGTGTTTGTGTCTGCGTGCGAGTGTGCGTGCAGGTGTGTGAAAAGCGTGATGTTTGAGCGGTGAGAGGTGGTGGAACCGTAGTTGTTTTGTCGTGCATTATTTGTGTGATTGCAAAGCTGTCCCAACGCGACCAAAAGTTCGTGCTTTGGTTAGCAATATTACGATTTGTGTTCTGCCTGGAGCACAAAGTTTCAGTATAATTTAGCATTCACGGACACTAGTTTCACTGATTTAATTCCAACTGTTGGTCTTAATGTAATGTAACGAGGCACTAAAGTACTTAGAGTAAGGTATTGCATGTTTATCTTCGAAGAGTTGCCAGAATGTCAGCTTAATCGATAGAAAACCATCAGTTTGGGGTGAATGACCACCTGTCCTGTGCATTATTTGATGGTTCACGTTATTTGCATCCATGTGTCGTGATTGGTAATGGTAAACAAAACGCAAAGCCCAATAACAATCGCCGAATTCAGAACGTATCACTTAGTGCCGGTTTGTGGCTGGTTCATTATAAACCCTCGCCAATGCCGGGTTGCCGCCCCCTCTGTTTTTCGGGAATAACTAGCGTATTAACCCTATTACTGAGTGGGGGGAGATCCAGCCATCCCCCCCCCCCGCAGTTTTTTGGAGCACGGTTCAATTAATAATCAATCTAGGATCGCCAAATCGTGTGACTTATTCTAACATTTAATTGCGCATCGGATGGTGTGCTTTTTTAAGTGCACCAGGGGCGGGTCCAGAACCTTTTTTAGGGGGGGGGGGCGCATGTTGAGGCGTTTTTACCCAAAGTCTTTGTGTGTTCAACACTCGTGCAGAGCTGGTTTTTCAAGCAGAATGTAAGCAAAACTAGGGATTAGTAGACAATTACACATTTTCTAACAAAGCTTTCTCGAATTTGAAAAATTATAACACTGAAAACTGAGTTTTTCTTCAAAATCGTATACGAATAATTTTTTATTCAAAAAATGGATTGTTTGTCAGAAAGAATATGATGGTTAACATATGTACAAACTTCTAAGTTGATAACTTAATATTTTATTACCTAATGCGTGCCCTATCTTTATAAGTAAATAGTGCAAAAATCAAACATCAAATCAAAGCAAATCAAATAAAAAATCTGGTCATCAGAGGCCAGAACACTTTTTCGTAAAGCCCTCCTGACAGGATAAAGTTAAAGCCTCGCAACCGGTACCGAAGTATTTGCTTCGTCAAGACGCGTCTTCTAACATGTAACTTAACCTACCTATGTCACCTTGACTTTGACCTTGACCTTGACCTGAGGTCGCATTTTGGGATTGACCTAAACAGGTACATCGTGATGTGCTTCGAACCGCCTTAACGGGAGAAACACTATGGTGTAAAAAGTATGGACCTATCTTGCTTATGCAAGACGTTATTAATTAACATAGTTTGGCTGAAAACAGTTTTTTACATTTGAAGGTCCAACAGGGCACTGGCTATTACTGTAGAACTGTTACTGTAGGCATGGGAAGACTGTTACTGTAGGCATGGGAAGACTGTTACTGTAGGCATGGGAAGACTGTTACTGTAGGCATGGGAAGACTGTTACTGTAGGCATGGGAAGACTGTTACTGTAGGCATGGGAAGACTGTTACTGTAGGCATGGGAAGACTGTTAC
>JARFNZ010131532.1:0-11213 GCA_031763405.1 Balanus nubilus
AGGAACGGCTTGAGCCGGCCATTTCCTCACCAGCGAGAAACCCACCTTCGAGCGACGCCAACCACAGAGAGAACCCCGTATGGCCCAATCCTCCTGGTTATAAAGCGACGCCCGAAGGCGAAAGCTCTGACGCGTGGTTCGGCCCCAGGTTAAAGTGCGAACTCGGCGTCGGGCCTGGTTTCTCGCCAGTCATGGTGGACCCGTCTATCCTACATGCGCGGACTTTACATTTACCTATTTTATTATATTAGTTTATTGTTCTGTATTGTGCGTAAGCGTGATATGTTGCAACTGTGGTCAATTCATCTTCTACAGTGAGGCCAGTGGGGTCGGTGGTCGGTTGTGGAGAAGCCTAGAGCGTGGTGATACGTGGGCCGGAGACCAGGCTGACACTGTAGGATTTGGTCGGAGACCATGGTGAACATTTTCCCACCCCTGACCGATCCCCCGGCCATCACATAGCATCAGATACATGCCCATCATAAATATATTTTCAATACAAGATAAACAAGATCACATTACGTTCCGACGCTGAACAGTTTAAACTTCTTGAAGTACTTTTGGACGTCGGCCTTGGGCGCCGGCTTGGCCGCCAGGCAAGTGGGCATGTCCTCTGGTTGTTCCACCCAGAGCTTGTGGTCGACACCAGCCTCCTGCAGGGCGTCCCTCAGTCGGGTGAGCGCGTCACCGTCCGGCGCCGCCAGCACCACCTTGTGCATGTTGTCCACGTCCGCCAGGTAGGTCTGCACGTGCGGGTCGTCCTTGTAGAGGTGCATCACGGCCGTGGTCGCGTGACATGCCTGGCAGTGTGTCAGATAAGGTCATTGCAAGGTAGTTGCCGAACTGTGCGTTAAAGCGAATAGTCTCAGGTGAAAAACTCCAGAAACCTGTTCTTAAGGTCCCAGTGAATGATTCCAGGTGCTTCTAGTGGCAGTATGTTACACAGTTTGGCTCAAGAGGCCACCATAGCGTCATTGTGAATCTGCAACAGCACAAAACAAGATAGAAAGTACAGGGACTCTGGCCCCGGCTCCGCATCCCTGGTACTTACCACTGTTGCACAGGATATCAAGGATTAGGATGGGTTAGAGCAGAAGTCTCTACACTACATATCTGGTCGCATGTATGATCACTGTAGAATTGGACAAAGTTCAATCAATCGCAATCCTTTTAAGTTCTCGGGCACGAAACTTGACGTGCCACAGTGTATTGCACATTTATCAGCTAGTCCCCAACAGTAGACAGGCTCCTCTACACCCCGACGCCCCTTAAGGCGCACGCGCTTTTGCACCATCTCTTTCATTTATCGCAGACGGATTATTCGAGAGTGTCTCACTCAGCTGATGGTGCTAGCCCGTAACATCTGCTCAGACAATGCTAACCAGCCACACTACTGTAGATCTTGCTTTAAAATCCACCACCGCACCAACGTGTTCATCTCGTCAAGGCACATCAACTGATATGCAACTTGAACTACTTAGGTCACCTTGACCTTGACCTTGGCCTAGGGTCAAATTTTGAGATTAACTAAAAATATTTTATATTAGTATGCTTCGAACCGCCTTGATGAGGCAAACACGATGGTATCAAAATAATTGTTCTATCTTTGAAGGTAACACAAGTTATTGTTGGATAAAGTTTTGCTGAAAAACAGGTTTTCAAACTTTGATGACTTCTGCAGCTTGAACTATTAACCTGAGGTCAAATCTGATGACTCGTTAAGAAAGAGCCTGTAGGATATATGTGACCTGTCTTGGGGGACCGCTACCTGTGAGGTGCTCTGCGGGATGTGCATGTGCTCGGCTGGTGCTGCATGTGTGCACGCGCGAATGCTTGCTCAGGTGTTACCTGTCTGCATGTGCATACCTGCTTGTCGTGTGCTGCTCGAACCCCAACTGCGCGGCTCGGCGGCATGTATTGATGCTCGGCTTCTCCCCGCAGGAACGAGTTCCCATGTGAATACACGCATCATTACATCATGATGTGTAAAGAACCCAACATGGCGCGGTCGGTTTATTAGACAGAGACCTGCCTATCATCACATCTCTTCAACCAGCTATGGAGGCAACAGGGGCAGCAGCACAGCAGCAGCCAGTTCAGCTGATCACGCTAACACAGGAACAGCTGCAGATGCTTCTTAATCCTCATGATCCTGAACATCCTGGTTCCAGTGCCTTCAGACCACAGAGACCCACTCGTCCTTCCATTGGGCCTGACACAACTGATGAGGACTGGCGACTGTTCTTATTTCAGTGGCAACGCTACAAGAACCAGTGTAAACTGACATCACCTTCGGCCATTCGAGACGAGCTCCTGTCAACATGTTCACAGGATCTTGAAAAGCAGCTGTTCAACCTCGCTGGATCAGGCTTAAATGAGCTGACAGAGAAACAGCTGCTGGACCAAATCAAGGAAGTTGCTGTCAGAGGTCTGAATGTGGAGGTGCACAGGCACCAGTTCCATGCAATGCGTCAGTCACAAGGAGAGGATATCACACAGTTTGTGTCCCGACTGAGGTCTAAGGCGTCACTCTGCTCATTCTCAGTCACAGCATTCCGTCCTACTGCAGAGTCTCAGGACTCAGGACCAATCAGCTACGAAGAAGATGCACTGCGCACCCAGATGGTAGTTGGTCTCTATGATAAAGAGCACCAGAACCGGATTTTGAATGACGCAGCAAAGTACTCATCATTCAAAGAGCTGTACCAGGCTCTTCAGACAATGGAAGCCGCTGACACGAGCAGGCTGAAGCTGGCTGACAGACCAGCAATGGACCCCGACCTCTCAGCTGCTCAAAGGTCACAGTATCAGCGGGAACGAAGGAGCTACAGCAGTGCTCCTGAAACGCGCAGAAAGGAATCTTCTGCTCCCTGCCGCTGGTGTAACGGAACCAGTCATGAGACAGCACAGCGCTGGCAGCATGAACACTGTCCCGCCAGAGGGAAAGTGTGTCAGAAGTGTGGCAAGCCAAACCATGTGGTAAGTGCTTGCAGATCGAATCTCAGCCAAAGGAAGCAGCAGTGGCAAAGTCGTGACCAAACATCTGCTCAGCAAGATGTGTCGGATACTGAGGACATCAGCTTCTGCTTTTCACAAGGTGAAGTGAAGGTGGACGCTAAGCGTGACCAAACGGACAAAGAAGGAAACCCTCACCAAGAGTGGATAAATGGTGAGTTTGTTGACAGTCGACCGAAGCATCACCCAGAAGTCAACGTCAAGCTCACCATCCTCCATGAAGCTCATGAAAAGATGGGGAAGCTTACGAGCCTCTCAACGAGAGCGAAGATGGTTGGTGGCGTCACCAGGCAAGCGTGTGCAGACACAGGTGCGATGACGTGCACCAGCGGACCAGAGCTCCTCGAGGCACTAAACTGCCCTCGGCAGTATCTGGTGAGAACTCGCCACAGGATCCAAGGGGTAACTGGCGATGGTCTGCAGATCATTGGCACGCTCCTGCTGCAGATCGAACTTGGTGAACGTACTACGAGACAAGTAGTGTACATCACAAAGAACACCAGTGGGCTCTACCTCTCTGAAAGTGCACTGCAGGACCTGGGTCTTATCCATCCAGATTTTCCAGATGTACAACACAGCTCGTCTCCCACTTCAACGGAATCAGCTGCTTGTTCGTCGCGTGATCCCAAAACAGCTCCTTGTGGGTGTCCTCTACGAACGTCAGTCCCCAACAAACCCTCCAGCATCCCATACTCTCCAACAGATGAGAATCGCCACAAGCTGGAGGAGTGGATCAAGTGTCACTTTTCCGGCAGTGCTTTCAACATCTGTGAGCACCAGGCCCTGCCACCGTTATCAGGAGAACCGATGGACATCAAATTCAAGTCTGACACCACCCCACACGCGGTACATGTGCCCATTCCCATTCCCTACCACTGGAAGCTTGCAACCAAAAAAGACCTCGATCGCGATGTACAGTTGGGTGTCATTGAACCTGTCCCTCAGGGTACGCCAACGGTCTGGTGCTCCAGGATGGTGGTGACAAGCAAGAGTGACGGATCGCCTCGGAGAACTGTGGATCTGCAAAAAGTCAACGAGGCCACGATGCGCGAGACACACCATACACCCACTCCATACAACCTCGTTGCAGATATCCCGCCCAACACCGTAAAAACGGTACTTGACGCCTGGAATGGCTACCACAGCCTCCCCCTGTCAGAATCAGCGAGAGATGCAACCACGTTCATCACGGAGTTTGGCCGCTACCGGTACCTGCGTGCGCCTCAGGGCTTCCATGCTTCCGGAGATGCGTACACCCGGCGCATCAGCGACATCACAGAGGGCATTCCGCGGGTGAAGCAATGTGTTGACGACGCACTCCTGTGGGACCCAGACATCGAGACGTCCTTCTGGCACACGCTGGAGTACATCTCAAGATGCGCTCGGAATGGAGTGGTATTCAATCCCAGCAAGTTTGTCTTCGGGTCACACGAGGTCAACTTCGCAGGATTCACCATCGACAAGGACGGCTACAAGCCCACTGCGAAGATGCTTACTGCCATGAAGGACTCCCCGACACTAACGAATGCCACTGGAGTTCGAAGTTGGTTCGGACTGGTTAATCAAGTGGCCTACGCCTTCGCCCAGCCGGCTACCATGGCACCTTTTCGAGAGCTACTGAAGGAGAAAGGGAGCAGGTTCTACTGGGATGACAATCTGAACTCGCTTTTTTGAGAAGTCCAAGAAGATCATCGTCGAACAAGTTCAGGAAGGTGTCAAGTCCATCGAGCTTCACAGAGCTACATGTTTGTCCACTGATTGGAACAAGCACGGCGTTGGATTCCTGCTTCAACAGAAGCACTGCAGCTGTCCACTCGAGAAGGCACTCGAGAAGAAGACACTGTGGCCTAGGTCATTGGCGCCTGATCTTCGCGGAGAGTCGGTTCACGACAGAAGCCGTGTCAAGATACGCTCCCGTGGAAGGAGAAGCGCTGGCGCTGGCGTATGCGCTAGAGCAGTGTCGGATGTCCGTGATGGGGCCTCATAGTAGCCATTGACCACAAACCGTTAGTCAGGATTTCCTCAGACCAGTCCCTGGAGAATATCAAATCCGAGAATTCTGCGCCTCAAAGGAAAATCCCTGAGATTTAAGTTCACGATCAAGCACGTTTCAGGACGTAGTAGCGTGGGCCCGGACGCCGCATCGCCATACCCGACAGGGCCGTGCAGCGCCGTTGCCTGTTTGCGTACGCCGGACTTCTCCAAATCAATGTTTGTCGATGTTCTGCGCCATCAACCGACTGCTGACGACGCGGAAACATCGAAGACGATTCATGCAGCGATGATGGAGAATATTGCTGCAGCTCAGGTGGCATCCACTTCTGACAGTCTAAGGGCCATCACATGGGAACTCGTCCAAAACGAGGCTCTGATAGACAAGACATGCATCGAGCTGGTGCACCTCATAGAGGCCGGATTCCACACAACGTGGACAGAACTTCCGAATAACCTGAAGCCGTTCTGGCAGATGCGTCAGGAACTCTATCACGTCGAGGGTGTACCATTTTTGGACCACAAAATGCTGATACCCTTAGCGCTTCACGCCGAAGTCCTCGAGTTGCTTCATTCCGCATATCAGGGAGAGGAAGGAAAGCAAAAAAAAAACAGCGCTCGTCGGTGGTTCTGGCCCGGCATGAATGCTCAGATAACCCAGAAGAGAGCTCAGTTTAGCACGTGCGCAGGCATGTCACCATCTCAGCCGAGGGAGCCTATGCTGGACGCCCCAGTACCGGAGTTCCCATTCGAGATGACGTGCTGTGACTACTTTGAGCTGACTGGCCTCATTATTTCGTGTACGTGGACAGATATTCTGGATGGTCTGAAATCGCCAAAGTGCCGAACGCGGCCTTCAATGCCCTTGCGACAAACTTGAGGCGATGGTTTATGCGATGGAGAGTACCACGAACCCTGGAGACAGACGGTGGACCTCCTTTCAGTGGCCGCCAGTTCGGTGCGTTCATGGGGTAATGGGGCATACATCATCGCCAATCGTCTGCCTACTACGCACAGAGTAACTGCAGAGCGGAGCTGGCTGTGAAAGCAACGAAACGCTTGTTGCGCGACAACACGAGCAGCTCAAGCGAGTTGAATACCGATGGCGTCACCCGTGCACTACTCTAGTACAGAAACACGCCGGTCAGAGGTATCGAGGACTCACCCGTCGAGATCATCTTCGGCAGAAGACTCCGAGACGGTTTACCCACGCCTACATCAAGCAGACCGGAGTGGAAGCGTCTGAGGATCTTACGCGAGATGAGCGCCGCTCGCCTTCACGCTCGTGTAGTGGATCGCTACAACAAACACACGAAAGTGCTTCGGCCGTTGGACGTTGAAGATGCTGTCTTGATCCAAAACCAGACTGGTTCGTGTCCTAGACGCTGGGATTTGACTGGAGTGGTTGTTGAAAAGCTCGACAACCGACAGTATCGGATTAAGGTCCATGGAAGTGGCAGAGTTACTCTCAGAAACCGTCGCTTCATACGGCTACTCCACCCGTTTGTCAGCACGGAGAGAAAGGCAACAGTCGCAGTCCCCTCACTGTCAGTGTCGCCGTCACGACCCCTCCTCACTCCTCACACGCCGCCTGTGGCCACTCCTGGGCAAGGCCGTCAACCTGTCGACCCGGCATACATGCAAAGCTGTCAACCTGTGGCACTGTCCTTGTCCCGACTACCCGATCAGACCCAACGTGACCCTGAGCTCCAAGCTCCCGACCCGACTCAACAGGGCGATGTCGTCACACCACCTCACCTTCGGAAAGCAACATCACTCCCTTACAGACCGGGGAGCAATGTCGTTCCTGTCTCGCCGGCTGCGGCTGCTAGTCCAGTCCATCAGTCCGCCGAGTCTCGGGGGTGCCCTGCAGACTTCACGCCAGCTACAGACACCGCGCCGGCTGCTATGAGTGCAGACGTCACCCAGCAACGGCCGCTGCCGTCCCCGCCGCGGGCTTCCCCAAAGTCCGCATTGGCGGAGCCAGAGCCCAGTGAGGAGACCCGGGCTCCCCGTCGCCGTAGAACGCGCCGTACAGTAGCGAAACGACGTTTTTCCCCGCGGCTGCGTGGGAAGTCCCATCGCATGTCAATTAACTCCTAGGCAGCAGACTGGGCACAGTCGAGAAGCGGAACCCCTGGTCCGTCCGATCTGCTTGTGTCAAGCGATGTGTGCCTATCATGGTTCGATAACCTCAGTGCAGTTCGGTTTTCGTTGGTGGATGTTTGCCTTAGGGCGGTTTTCGGATGCGTTGCTGTTGTTTTCGTTTGCTTTCGCTGATTTTGTTTCGATCGATACAGGGCCAGTTCCGATCGCGATGGTGGGGGGCGTGTAGGATATATGTGACCTGTCTTGGGGGACTGTTACCTGTGAGGTGCTCTGCGGGATGGTGAGGTGCTCTGCGGGATGTGCATGTGCTCGGCTGGTGCTGCATGTGTGCATGTGCGAATGCTTGCTCAGGTGTTGCCTGTCTGCATGTGCATACCTGCTTGTCGTGTGCTGCTCGAACCCCAACTGCTCGGCTCGGCGGCATGTATTGATGCTTGGCTTCTCCCCGCAGGAATGAGTTCCCATGTGAATACACACATCATTGCATCATGCTGTGTGAAGCAACCAATGGTGTGGTGCAACAGGGTCAGTTCTATTATCTGTGAAATATTTTCATCCATTCAACTTTAAAACAGGGCTGTTTGTGCCGATAATAGCATCCAGATGTGGCAAAACCAGAAGAGCTACAAAATAGTTAGGTCTGAGAGAAAGAAGTTGGGCCTGAGGGAAAAAGTTAGTCCTTAGATTAAGTTACTATTGAGGATTTTTAAGTTTGAACCAAGAAGTGAGGGGGTCATATCCCTCTTGGCCTCCCCCTCACAGTGTCATGCCCATGTCACAATGAGCTACCATATATGCTTTATCCTTGATTTATGTACCTATGCTCTGGTAACGCTCTGATATCTTCACTGACTTTTGGGCACTGCTGAGTCATGCTGAACATCCTAACTTTCCTATCCATTAAGTAATTAATGTTGGCCTAGGGATAACCGATGACATCACAGGTCAGTTCAAAGTCAGGTCGTTGCTGTTTTCGGTTGGTGAGATAGCCGCGCGAAATAACGATATTAAACGCGTAAGCAGTCAATAAATCGACATGAATCGTGTCCCTGACACTTCCAAGTACTATCATCTGAGGTCACGAGTTCTAAAATGGTTCAAATGCTGATGTTGGTCATTGGGAGCTGTCATACATGCTTTTAGGTCATTTTTCGTTAAAAAGCGCGAAAATTGACTCTGAAACATTGTTTTCCATCAAAATCGGAAACAAATGAGAACGGAAAATCATCGGAATTCATAAACATGTCATGAGAAGTGGCCGTCTTTGCCTTTGCAAGGCCCTTGAAAGGTCATTTTTGAAGCCATCGTCTTCAAATGTGGTACACATATACACCTAGTGGTCTGCTTCATATATCTTCCGTTTTTTTAAATACAATATTTGAAAATTTCACAATATAACAATAATTAAAAATTGTGAATTTTAATTATTAAATTTCTCGAACATTTAAAAATTAGAAAAACGAGGTAGCAGTTTGCTAGCAGGGTCTATTCTGATGTAAAACATCATTCGTTAAGTCTTCTGATGTAAAACAATTGACTTTATATTCAAAACTCCGCTTGACATTGTCTCCCGTAAACCCTTATTTTATTTTTCGTTAAATGCGGGAAAAGGTCATTACCTAGAATGCTGAATGTCTTGCTCACGCTAGAATTAGATCCAAGGAATCGTTTGAGACCATTAATTTTGTAATCGGACGGCAACTTAAGGCTCTAGAGCGTTCCTCTTCCTTTGACCTTGAATTTGACCTTGAAGGTCATAACCTAGAATTCTGAATGTCTCGCTCACGCTAGAATTTGAGCCAAGGAATCGTTTGAGACCATTAGTTTTTGCAATCGGACGGTAACTAGGTTCTAGAGCGTTCCCCTTCCTTTGACCTTGAATTTGACCTTATCCCTCGCCAGGATAGGGGGCTCAGTTTTTCGGAATAACTCTCGTAAAAAGCGGCGGATCGCGACGAAACTTTCGATACCTTTGTATTGATAAATTTTACACCTACCCTGAACAAATTTCGAAACCGTGACCCCGATGACCCGGGACCTGTGACCTTTTTCTCAAGGCCATGTCAAGCGCAAATGACGTTCCGCGGCATATCGTTGCTGACAACTCGCGCGCTTCTTAATTTTTGATGTCCAGGAGTATACAAACGGGTGTTGCCATGTGACCTCCATGGTTCCTGATAAGGTCACGACCCCCCAAAGATCAACCGAGGTCACTGACCTCTGATGACCCCGGGTCAATGACCTGACCTCACAGGTCATCGATTGACCTAGGACTTAAACATTGGGTTTCGTCTCGTCACGAGCAACACGCTCGTCTTTACCGCGAAGCTCTAGCTCAATTAGGGGCGAATCGGCGGACGGGGTGCATCAACCCCCCACACGAGGACGCAGCAGTTCTGTCCTACACTGGCGAGGGTTCACCCTATTTCACGCGGGGGGCAGCTTCTGTGCGCGGGGGGGGCCCCGCCGCCCCCCCCCCCCCCCAGTGGTTTTTCGATTGCCACTCCTAAACCATTCGGCCTAGCGTCACGAAACTTTTGGACTTTTCCTAGCATTGAATCAGAAGTGTTGTGTGAAAATTTGAGCAAAATCGCTTCGGCAGAAGCGGCGTCAGGGCTTCGTTTTGGGGAGGCACTCTGTCGCGACGGAACGGGTTTGAGCCAAATCCATGAGATTGCTTGCTTCTTAGGTGTCATACGGCAGAACAAAGGCGTCAAATGCATCTTCCTAGCAATCTACATACACAATAGTAGCGATTGCACATGTTTTTGGCAGAGGCGTACTCAGGTACACAAAATGGGAGGCGATATTCGCTAGTGCGGTCCCCCCTCGCAAAACGGACCTGATTTTTTTGGAAATAGCATGGTGTTATTGACGTATATACGAATTTTGGTGAAAATGGGAGGTGGTCGCTGGAATTGTGTGATGCCGCTGCCGCAAACTTCACTGACATCCCACACACGGTGAAGGTGTCGCCGAGCGCCATCCCACACACGGTGAAGGTGTCGCCGAGCGCCATCCCACACACGGTGAAGGTGTCGCCGAGCGCCGGCACGGCGCCGATTAAATATAAAAAGAGTTCATTAATTTTGCCCAAGCTTTCTCAAAAAGCAAATCGACGAGACATTCTTTTTCATGGTTCAGATATTCTTACTTAATTTTTACCAAAAACTGCCTGACGTATATAAGTTCATAGTTGCTTAGTTGTTGTCTTCTTTATATAAGCCAGACATTCACCTTGATCCTCGTAATAGCACCGCTACCCCATCCCCTGCCATTGCGCTGTCGCATGTGGTGCTCTGTTTCACCTTGTGTCGTCACACGGGCGAGTGATATCTATCCGACATCTGTCTATTCTTATTGCGGGGCTTCTGGCGTGCGGTGCATCGGCCTCAGTGCGCCAGCTGCGTTCAGCGCCGCGCTGTACCTCACTACATGTGCAGTATACAGTGGGTGCTCTGTGTGCCACTGTGGGTGCAATGTGGGTGCACTGTGTGCCGGTGGTCCCTCGCCTCCCGCCGCTTGTTCAGCTGCGGTGACGTCAGCGGGGGAGGTTTAGAGACGGTCCGGGTCAGTAGGGTCTCCAGTCGCGCTGGAGGCCGGGGCGTAGCTGCTCCTGTCGTGTGCCAGGTGATAGTCTCGGATGATATAGAGTGAACGTGGTATTTGGTCTGTGGTGTTCTTGGTGTCCTGGGTCAAGTGTTTTTTTCATTTGTGGATTTTTGTTTTTAATTCATTGTCGTTTTACTGTGGTAACAGGGACATTCCATGTCCAGCGGTTAAAAAAATCATCATTTTTGAACCCACCCTCTTTTATATTTTATGACATTTTGTGAGCTTGTTCACCCATACATGAAACGATATAAAACAAATTTTTAGCGACATTTGCCCTCAGGCTTCGGAGATATTGGCTAGCAAACTTCAACCTCAACAAGGTGTACGGCATTTTTAAAAGGCTCAACTCCAAAAGCGACATATCGCTTTAAAACAAAATGCAAACGATAGGAAATCAAGTAAGCTTGACGATAAATATAAAGTTGATGATGTCAGTGACCTTTGACCTTGCTTGACCTTGAACTAAAATTGTAAAACTTAAA
>JARFNZ010131543.1:0-11213 GCA_031763405.1 Balanus nubilus
GCATCAACTATGACTTTTGTGCTCTGTCACTATGTCACTCATGCTGAAAGTGACCTTTTGTGACCTTTTGTGACCTGACCTTGACCTTGACCTGTGCTTGGTATGGTAGCTATGCTCATTTGGTACCATACCATACTTGCGGGGGGGGGGGGGGATTCTGCCAACCCTAGTGATTTTGAGATCTACTCAGCCGATTTGATAAAACAAGCACAATGCAACGTGTCATAACCAAATATTTCTTTTTAAACCCAAACCTTCCATTTTTTGCCAAAACGGGGCTTAGAAGACTAAAAATTGGCAAATGCTGCTATTTTTTTCATCTCACTGTTCTCATTTTGTCAATGGATTTTCATGGACAAACCGTAATGTGCTTGAAACGTATGGTTCTGAAATAAATATGACGTGCATCTGAAATAGCGAAAAATCATAGGCATATCCGGCGAATGGAAAATGAAAAAGTTGTATTTTTTAAATTCATTTTTATCACTTTTAAGAGCTGTCCGGGAGGTCCAGGGTAAGTGAAAATAATTACGCTGCGGGGTACGATTTCTGCTATGATATTTCAAGAAGCATAATTTTTTTTCCACCGTTTTATTTTCACGACCGCTTAGGTAATTTATAGACATCATCATGTCAAAGTATCGAGATATTAAATATGGAAAACCTGCAGAGAACTACAATTCTTTCGTGGTATATGGAAAAATCTGAGTATGGCTCGGCCCGTGGCAACGCTTTTGAGAGGCTTTTATCTCTGCAACCGCAAGTCCGATTGACAAGCGGCCTTCTTTGCTGAGTGGCCCCATCCCCCCTACCCTGTGTGAGACCAGTTAATCGCCGACCACGGCGTCTTACTGGCCATCATGGCCAGTAAGATATACACACATTTGAATGATGGCATGTAGTCAAAATGTCTTGACCTAAACAAAACTCTTACTCTGACCTCAAAGGTCATCGGGCTAAAAATATCTGCCTGTCGTTATTTTACTAGAGGCCAGAGGGAGTGTACCAAATTTCATCAAAATCGCAGTGGATCGGGCATTCCTTTGTACGATTTGGCGTGCAATGACCCAGACCCACAAAGTACAGGGTGTTTTTTTTATAGTAATGTTGCTTTTGACTTACGATTGATGGATACCTAAACAAATAAATACATAAAAGGATTATCGCAAACATGGCAGTTAATGTTTTTTTATAAAAAATGGCCAGAAAATCGGAACAAGCTTCCATTATTACAACATCATCAACATCGTCAGAGAACCTGATGATGTTGTAATAACGAAAACTTGTTCCGATTTTCTGGCCATTTTTTATTAAAAAGAAACATTAACTGCCATGTTAGTGATCATACTTTTATCTCTATATTTAATCATCATGGCAAAAGCAATCATCTAATATATAAAAAGAGACTAAACAATAAGTCTCGTTTCAACTCCGGCGCAACAGATAAACCCTTGGCCTTGACCTCCGTGAGATTATACCATTGACATTTCGCCATAAAAGAAAACCATTGACCTGCACGTGAGGCATGTGTCCTGTCTGATGCTATAGAGGTCAACGGATTAAACATGGCTAAACATGTTATGTTTTTCCCAAATATATCCAAAGATCAATGCACGCCGGGCCCGGAAGAACACCGACATCAGAACGCAAAAGATAAAAAATCGTCTTTTCGGCAGAGCTGGGTCTGAACAGTGAATAATTATGGAATGTGACGCCACTAGGACTCAGGAGCATTATCCAGTTACAGCGGAGCACCCAAAGGAAGAAGGGACTCCTTCCAGCGAATGTTCCGCCGCCTCACATGACATATAAACGTCTCGCAAGTCGCAGGCCGGTTCATCTCGACAAGAAGCATAGCCCCAACTCCCAAGAAGGTCCGAGGGACAAGTCATCAGCCGGTGGACGCCGATCAGCTGACTGGCCAAAACCCTGTACCGGTCGTGCCTTGACTATTGTTGTTGGGGTAATGCCCTTACGGAAGTCATTAAATGTCAGACAGGAATTCCAACAGAGCTAAAGGAGGTCATCAACTCCTTTGCCAGCAGCCTGGACTCGCCGGATGTTCTCAAGGTATCGCGAGAGCTCAAGCATCTCGGGACGCACATGGTGCCACATTTGAACGGCGCCTGAATATATCGAATCGGACGAAGAAGTGAGGGAGGAGTTAAAAAAAGTTTTAATGTTATGAAATCAGAAATACACGCTCAACTGGTTGTTAAACTTTTTATCTATGTATTTGGGGCGAACAGTTTAAACGTTTCAATGACAACACTGTATAATGTACCCCCACCATACAATTTATAATACTTTGGCTGAGTTTGATCCCAGTGCCCTTGATTGTGCCGTAAGTACTTCCTAGAATGCGAAACGCAGGATTTTGCCCTTTGACCTGAGCTTAGTCTACCATTTGGCTTCAGCCAGTTTTTGCACGTTTAAGATGCGTCTCATAAAAGGCTTTCGAATGCCCCCTCCCGAGACTCGATTCGACTATTGGTTCCCGAGATAGCAAGGGGAGGGATTTAGATCCAACCCTCTAAGGTGGTCGTGGGTAAGGAAATATCACAGGCGGTGCCGGGTTGGTGGTTACCATGGTTTCCAAAGTCCAAGGGGTCCCATCTAAGTCTATGAGCCTTGCATGCCTTTATATAAAACAACCTGAGACCTGTTCAGATAAAGTCTCACTTTTCTCATTCAAGCCGTCTGCTGACCAGCTTGTGTCCTCTTTAGAGGCGAATGTGGGTTTCCAGGATGCTGACCGGGAATCCGCCGGTCGGTCACCCCGACTGATTGAGTCATATGTAGACCATTGTCGGCCCTCCGGAAGTCAGGTAACCCCTCTGGAGACCAGAAATGACGCTCTATAAATGAGTATGTCAGGAGTATGCCCCTCTATAAATGAGTACTCTGGAGGCTAGACGGAACTGACCAAGTTCGAAAGTGTCCTCGGTCATTCTGAGAGAGTCCTCAGTCTGACTGGACAGCCCTCAGTCTGACTGGACAGCTCCCAGTCGGACTGGACAGCTCTCAGTCTGACTGGACAGCTCTCAGTCTGACTGGACAGCTCTCAGTCGGACTGAACAGCTCCCAGTCTGACTGGACAGCTCTCAGTCGGACTGGACAGCCCTCAGTCTGACTGGACAGCTCCCAGTCTGACTGGACAGCTCTCAGTCTGACTGGACAGCTCTCAGTCTGACTGGACAGCTCTCAGTCTGACTGGACAGCTCCCAGTCTGACTGGACAGCTCTCAGTCGGACTGGACAGCCCTCAGTCTGACTGGACAGCCCTCAGTCTGACTGGACAGCTCCCAGTCGGACTGGACAGCTCTCAGTCTGACTGAACAGCTCTCAGTCGGACTGGACAGCTCCCAGTCTGACTGGACAGCTCTCAGTCGGACTGTACAGCTCTCAGTCGGACTGGACAGCTCTCAGTCGGACTGGACAGCTCCCAGTGGGACTGGACAGCTCCCAGTCGGACTGGACAGCCCTCAGTCGGACTGGACAGCTCTCAGTCGGACTGGACAGCTCTCAGTCTGACTGGATATCTCCCAGTCAGACTGGACAGCTCCCAGTCGGACTGGACAGCTCTTAGTCATTGTAAGAAAGCTTGTAGCTAGGCCTGAAAGATGTGTTTAATATATTTGTTTCTAAAAGATCGACGCTTACAGGCAAGCATTGCAGTTTAAAAAATGCAAAATGGGTTCCAATCCATAACAATAGCCGTTTTCACGATGCTTATTTAAAGATCCTAGTGCCATCCGTTGAACCTGATCAGGTCTCTGGCTGGGTGCCAGCAGAGCTCCGAACGCTGCCGGTAGGAGATGCTAGGTTTTTGTACAATGGAGCCATATGTCTTCAATGCTTGTCTGTTTCTAACATGCACCTCCATGCTGACCTCTGCTGACCCCACCCCGACCCCTCGCATTCCTCACCTGTCACTTGTCAGCTGTGGAAAAAATGGGCACAACTCTGGTCGGTACGATTATGGCCATAGCACTGATTGGTGCGGCAAAATAACGATTATGGCATCGAAATAGTCCAAACGATGATACAGATTCATCCGAGAATCATACAAATCTGCACAGTGCATTATTTGAATGTTATTTTTTAATATTTCGAATATTATTTGAATATATTCGTACTTTAGCGTTTGGTCTGACACGATGATTCGGACCATAGCTCAGTCTGACAGCTGTGGAGCCGGAGAGACCTAACCGCGCCGCTGGCAGGGTGCCAACAAGTGCCGAGCGCTGCGAGTCGGAGGTGCTAGGTTTTTGTACAATGAAGCCATTTCTGTTCAGTTCTTGTCTGTTTCTAATCTTGCACCACCACTGACCCAAACCTCAACAGGTCGTTCAGGAATGCGGTAACTTGAAATGGTGCAGATAAATAAGCATCGTGAAAACGGCTACTGTGTACATACCGTAAGACCAAAGAATGTGGCTGTAATATGTGAACTGCTTTGTTTTAAAGTTTTATAACGCAAACACTCGTTTTGCGGCGTTCTAGTTGGTTTTGTGGCGCAGGTTTTTGCATCTCGATATGACCCCTGACCTTACGCAGAACACCAGTTTAGCTGGTAAGCTCATCTGGTAAGCTCCTGTGGTAACTTCAATGTGACGCACTTTACAGGCTCGCTTTTTCTCATAATGATTCTTATCTGGCAAGACTGAAGGTGAATGGTGTGATGTGAGAGCCGGTTTTTGATACAGGCGCAGATGCTGGTCAAAGAGGGCACGCGTTATCACATGGTTATGTAAGCAGTTTGTCGCCAAAGGCAAGCAATAGTTTCAGCAGCAGTGCGGTGGTACTTCGCGTTTACAACTAACGATTTTGTATGTTTAAACGTTAAACAGCCACAGCAAAACCGGCACAGCCATTGTCGCAATGCCACCTAGAACCAGAGGCACTAAGCGTTTGACCTATATTCTTATGTGTCACGACGTAAAATCCTCGCATGTGAGAATTTAACCAAACATAAGTTATTCATCACCATGACTTTATTTTTGACGTGTGTTGGGAAGTTCGGTGGAAACGGTGCAATCCGGTCATGCCCATCTACCGCCCGAATTTGGTACGATATTGACACATTTTCTGATAAAGGAGAAAATCCCAAAGGAGCGCGGTCCGCTGGCATCAAAAGAACGGTAGGCCAGATGATGATCGGTCCTCCAGTTTCGGAGATACCGCAACTGTGGGGACGCGGCTAGTAAATGTGATACGTATGATTACTGGGGTGGCACCATAGGGCTTATGTTCCACCAAAAATTGTGTGGTGACACCCCTGGTTCTGAGCAAGCAGCAATGTCCCGAGCCTACTCCCTGAACATAGAAACTGTTGGGGCCAGCCATTACTTCGGCAAAGAAAGAAATGTGCTTTAGATGGAAGGTATAGTTACTGCATTTAACCTTTTATGTTGCTTTAAAACCTCAATTTTAGACTTCTCATGCAACCAGCAATGTTCTGTATCACCAATGTTCTTGATTGGACCGTGTTGTCAATATCTTGAGGTTATCAGGTTCGTTTCGTACTCTGATCTGATGTGGCCGGTCTGCGCCAATATTGTAGACCCGGACTGTGTCGGCCTGCCCTGGACCCGGCTGTGTCTGCCTGCCCTGGACTCGGACTGTGTCGGCCTGTCCTGGACCCGGACTGTATCAGCCTGCCCTGGACCCCAGGCTTTGTCGGCCTGTCCTGGACCCGGCTGTGTTGGCCTGCCCTGGACCCAGGCTATGTCGGCCTGGCCTGGACCCGGACTATGTTGGCCTGCCCTGGACCCAGGCTATGTCGGCCTGCCCTGGACCCGGACTGTGTCGGCCTGTCCTGGACCGGCTAAGAATAAATTGCAATGTTACGAAACTTTTCAACTGAAAAGTTTCTAAATCGGCCTGAAGATAGCAGTGTCAAATTCGTGGACCTTGGAAGATATTTGCGAAACGCACGTCGCACAGGCGCAGTTCGTGTGCCTTTTGCCGGCGCGGTGTTGGAAATCGAACGTTTGTTGAGTCTCGAGTCAATGGGCGTCGATTTAGACTGTGGGGCGAGTCAGCACGCCAATTTGAAGTGCCGGATCAGAGAAACTCGCCACTAATGACCATGTCAGCACGCCGAAGGCCCTCCGGAGGCGCCAGAGGGAGTCGGGAGGCGTCGACCCGGCCGCGACGCGCCTCCCCGCCCAGCGGAGCGGAACGGGCCGGCTCGTAGCCGCTCCGGCCGCTGCCTCTGGTTCGTTCAGAGCCCTCACAACAGAGGCGACTGACCGGCCCAGCCAAGAGTCGCTGGTCTTGCACCGTCCGCAACGATCGGGGATGTGGCTGTGCCAGTCACGCGCCGCTATCGAGACCTAGTCTGGCGGGAGAACCGCTCACTCACAAGTGTCCAGCAGAGGAGGCGCTCTCGAGGCTGCGATCAAGGCGTCATTGTCCGTCATGTACGTTCATTGAGGGACACACATCACTGAGGAAGTAGGTCTGCCGTGGATGATGGAGTAATAATGGCCCGGAATTACCATGGTTGACATTGTACTGCGAGACAAATGGATATCCAGGACTCGGGCCGATCTATCACGGTATAGTCGGGAGGTAGCTGTGATCGATGTGCTGCTGGTTAGCGGAGCAGCACATTCAGTCGTCCGGAGACAGCTTCACGCAATAACACCTTAGTGAGGATCCATCCGGCAACTTAAAGACTACTCTCTCCTTCTCCTTTCCTCTCGCTGCCTCGTGTCCTCTTCCTTTCCCATCATGCACCGTACGACTGACGACCGCGACTTGAGACCGTTAACATTGCTGGATGCGTGTCGTGAGTATGAGCCGCCGGCCCGACGATTGAAACAACGAAGAGGAGAGGAGGTGAGGTAGTACCAGAGAGGGTTATCTCCTCTCCTCTCAGGAGAGCAAATAGCCCAAACAGAGAGAAGAGGCAAGAAAGAGAGTCAGGGGCAAAGGCAAAGGTACAGCCAGGAACAGAGACAGAGCGAGGTTACGATTGCCTTTACTAAGCATCCGATTGCCTTAAGTAAGACTATGGGCGGGAACAGAAACAGAGACAAACACAGACAGGAGAGAGGGAGACAGGGAGACAAGGAGACAGGAAAAAAGGCGAGACCGAGAGGGATGGAAAGAGACTGAGACCACGCTCCCCATTCATCACCATCACACCAGGACACGCTTCCATCGACGACCATCGCACCGGTGCAGTGCCGAGCTCCTGTGAAGGTCCGATTGCGTCACGATGGTGCTGGCCGCGCGGGGCCGCCGCCCGTCGGACCGTTCCGAGCCATTAACCCGTATGAAGGCAGCCGCGATCCATGACGGGAATCTCAGGCGCGTTTCGTAACGGAGGGGGACGGCGTATGAGGTGCACCCAGGCCGCTTCCAGAGCCACCGTCTAACTGGGGGATTATGCAGAGTTCCCGGCGCTGACCATGTGGCCTTAATTTGATTATACACTCTCCGACTCTCCCCTTTGTAGTTTCTGCAGAAAGCGTTTCGCGCGTAAGCGGTGAGAGTCAGAGTACATCGTGCGGCTAGGATCATGATGCACTTCTCCATTGTAACTAGCGAAATTGATTTTGCAAATAAAAGATTAAAACTATTGAATGAAATACGCTATAGCCTTTGACATTCCACAACAATCAATAATTATTCAAAAGCAAGAAAAGCAAAAGCAGCATTTAATCATTAATTTCTGCACTCTGCATTTCATATCATGTGATAAACTGTATGCATCCAATTCAAGTCATGACAGACCATATATAGGTGTCCAGCATGCCGATCACACTGTGTTCCACGGGCAGTCTGATAAAACCGCGCTGCACTTTCTATGTCACTGGAAATCCCGACAGGTGTCTTGGTTCCCACACCCGCTTTGTACCGAGCTCTTGCCATTTGTTTTTTTACACGATGAGTTTAGGGTTTTATTGCATGATAAGTGTATGGGCAATTTTGAGCGGAATATTCAGGTTTCAGCTGAAAACAGCTAACCCCTGCTCCAGAATAGGAGCAAACCACTCAAAATGAGAGAAACTCAGTTGTACATGGGTGTTGAGTACAGTTGGGAATTGGGATTGAGTGTTTTTAAGCTGGAAATGTGAAAAGTTGTGATGAAGGGTGTTTGAGGCATGAAGGAAAGTAAAAAGTTAAGGTGAGAGGGAAAAGTTGGAGAGTAGGATTTTAAGCTGCCGATTAATTTATGCCGTTGAATTTCTTTTTTATTGCAAGTTTTTCCTTGGTGCCGCTTTTTACATTGATACTCATAATGCATATAGATAATGGTTTTTCTTGAGCATATCAGATTGCAAACGAATGACAAGTTTCTGCCGTTGTCTGAGCCATTTGGTAATAATTTGCATGATCAAGTAGTGTTGACGTTCTTGTATATGGCTGTTCTCAGGGTGGCGAGACAGTGGAGAGACTCAACGAGACGGGCGAGCTGCGACGCATGCTGAAACCATACAAGGTGAGAGACCCGACACCACCGAGGGTTCTCCCGTCCGACAGGCCCGATACCACCAAGGGTTCTCCCGTCCGACAGGCCCGATACCACCGAGGGTTCTCCCGTCCGACAGGCCCGATACCACCGAGGGTTCTCCCGTCCGACAGGCCCGAGACCCCCGAGGGTTCTCCCGTCCGACAGGCCCGATACCACCGAGGGTTCTCCCGTCCGACAGGCCCGATACCATCGAGGGTTCTCCTGTCCCGAGACCACTGAGGGTTCTCCCGTCCGAGATGCCCCAGACTACCGAGGGTTCTCTCGTTGTAAGAGGTCCATTACCACCGATCGTTCTCCTGTCCGAAAGCCCCGAAACCACCGAAGGTTCTCCCGTCTGAGAGACCCTAGACCACCGAAGGTTCTTCTGTTCGAGAGTCCCGAAACCACGGAGGGTTCTAATGTTCCTTGCTTCTTCCGAAGATCCATCATTTGTTACATTCACTAGTCAGAGTAAATTTGACCAGCGGACTGCCCAAGAAATGATCAATATCCTTTCTAGTCCATGCCGATTAACAGAGAGAATGACAAAATTGAGTTTCCCTTTTTATGCCTCGTGTTGTTCGACACGTTCAAATTAGATGGCACTACGGCGTGAAATTTGCTGTAATGTCCATACAACCGTTTCATGTTGCGTAATATGCTTGAGCGACACATAACAGGCATTTTAGCAACTATACCCGAGTGGCGGATAACGACTGTAACCAGGTGGAAAGTTAGAAGCGAACACCTGACATTCGGTGTGTTTCCCACAGAGCATTGTGTGCTCTAACTGTTGCACTTACATACACACAGCAACTGGACTATTCCCTTCGCTCGCTGAATGGTCTCGTAGGTAAAATGCGTTTTATTTCAAAAGGAGCACCGTCCAATGTGCATTCTCAGGATTTCCACGTGCAGGCAATGCTCAAGTCTCAATAAAAAAACAGAGTCTGACTTCCGATTTCATTCCTTTACATTGAAGACAACGGCGTTGTTTTGTGGAGGTCACATTTGACCATGCTCCTTCTGAAATAAAACGCACTTTATGTAGTAATTCGGTGCAAGAATAGACACCCGACTAAAAATGGTTCCATTCAGGTATAGGTATACAGGGAGCGCAAAAGATCAAGTTTCAAGAATCAATGGCCCTTCAATTCCATTCAAGTTCAAAAAGGTTCAAGAAGCAATGGCTAGGTACGGCCTGCCTATCCATATTGTATTGTGCATAACATGTGTTTTGTAAATAAATGTTATGTAAAACCAAATTTACATAAAATGTAATGTAAAGCCGTCTCTTCTTAAAAAACGGCCACCAGACCTTTGTTCGTAGTTGATGACCATCTTGCTCCGGCTGATGTATGCGCACCTCCGTTAGAAGGGTCATAAGTCACAGAGCCACGTCACGACGGCACCGCCGGGACGCGGGTGATAAATGTTACGGTTAGTTACCGCAGGAGTATGTACACATCACGGCCGCTGCAGCTCGTTACGGTAACTGATAGTTACACATCTGCATGTCAAACGGGGGCCCACTGCCCAGTCGGCCAGGCGATCCCGCTGCCTCTGTACGGAGGGCACCGCTCCTCCCTCCGTTGTCACGCCACAGACAAGCATACCAAGTGAGGTCGGACAGGCTGTAGCCGACAGATGCTTGACGTTCCGGTACGTGCTCATTGTTCAATCTGTACACAAAGACAGGTCACCGTACCTTTTCGGAGAAGCTGGTGTCAAGGTGATTACTAGATCGCAATCTGTGCTAGCAGGTCCGCAAACCGTACAGTTGATGGAAATGCAATGCCGTGACCTCAAACTGAAATTAACACGCGCTGTGGAGGGGGTCTCACAAGTTAGCGCCCTGGAAGGGAGGAGCAGAATCTGGCCCCCCCCCCCCCTCCCCCCTCTACGATCTCGGCTCCTATGAGAGCTAAAATACCGAAGTTTAGAGAGTAAAATCGGGTGTCAGGGTACTCTATAGTGTGAAATTTTGATGACTAGGTAAATATATTTATGGTCGAATGAAGTCGAATTTGCCAAATTTTCTCAAATTAGGGCCTAACTAAACGATCTTCATATTTTTCGCTCTAGATCAATAACTATGATATTTAGGAAGAAAGAAAAACAATCGAAAGCTCTTGAAATTATATATCGCATTAGTCCTCTAAGATTTGACCTCAGGTCAATAGTTTAGGCTGCAGAGGTCATCAAAGGTCAATGACCGTGTTTTAGGTAAAATGTTATTTTTCGCCAATAACTTTTGTTCTAACAAAGATAGGACAATAATTTTGGCACCATCGTGTTTCTCACGTCAAGGTGTTGCGAAGCATTAACATAATGACCTTACAAGGTCAACTACAAAATTTGACCTCAGATCAAGGTCACGTGATGACCCAAAAAGGACATGTTGCAAATCAGTCGCTGCGCCTTGACAAGACAAAGGCATTGGTTCCTTCCGCACGTTTCTATCTATTCTCTATCGAAAGTTATTAGCAAAAAAGCGTAAAAGACCTCGGGTGACCTCAGATGACCTTGATGACGTCACTGGTCAAACATTGCTCCTTGATCATCAAGAACAGATGAGAAAATCTGAGATATACAAGTTGTAGGTATCTATCCCCGTATGAAATCCTGAAAGTTTGAAACCGATCCGCCCAAAAATGTGGCCACGGTACGACCGCAAACTTGCAAGATGGTCATTTTCACATGTCCGTACTTTGACCTGACCTGGTGACCTGACCTGACGTGAC
>JARFNZ010131554.1:0-11212 GCA_031763405.1 Balanus nubilus
CCCCAGCCCCCCCCCCCCGGCGGCCTCGCCCCCACCCCGGCCCACCGTCTTACCCACTGGAGATGTTATGTTGAAGGCAGACGTGTTGGGCACGGACAGACTGGTTCTGTTTTTAGGTTGCGTGATCTGCGGTCAAAACACGGTAACTAGCAGAAGTGACGGACACGTATAACGGGATGCTTGTGGTTAGGTGGAGAGTTCTCGGTGATAATTGATTCAGTTTCTCATCTGCAAAACTTGCTTTGAAAAGTATTTGTATTCAACTGGCGATATACTCACCAAAATCGGAAATGAAGCACTTATGGACGGCTTGATATCAAATGAAATGTTTGTTGGAAGATCTAACGGTAGTTCCACATCAAACGTGTGATACCAGGGATGGATTCATGTCACCAAATTGTATTACTTTTATATAACAGAGTGCTGGTGTGCGAGAACTATATGGGGGCGCCTGGAGTGGTACCATGTTTGCACGTACATCGCCAACTCAACTCGAGCAACATCCGGGTTTAGTTGGCTTTGAGGGCCGTTTCCTCTGAGAAAGACCACATCTGTTCCCCTCTACGGCACGTTCTCTGTAATCAATTACATTTGGGATCTGCGTCATGAAGTGAGGCCTCGTACCATGTTTGATCCCTTGGTGCGATATCCCCGCTTTGGTCGGACAGTGTTTACCGAGTAGCGCTGAGATGTGACCTCATTTGACTTCGGATGGCGGCCGCTCCTTCCTACGGCAGCATGGCTGACCGGCCACGGTGACCTCGGGATTGCTTATGGATCCACGGCGTAGCATTGACAGCTCTTTTAATTGAATATGGTAAATTGAAGATGACAGCTCTTCTACAAGCAGCCGATTTCCAAGACCCTGACCCGTACCGTTCAATCGCGTTATTCCGACTCATCGCCACAGAAGCTGTGGTGAAAGTGGTACGTGGTCGAAGGATAGGACGCGATCCGCCGGTCCGTCCAGCCCCACATGCGGCCTACCCAGCTTGTGGCTGCTGCCTCTAACCGCACACCACCCTGGTCAGGGGTTAATAGTCGATGGTGGAGCGAAGCGACCCACCTTGTCATGTTAATTATTAAATATAAAACCGCCGCTCTCTCGCGTCTAGACGAAGTTTTCGAATGCGTATTTTATGCACATCCACATTTTCCGTTCCTCGAAATGCCATCCGATTGTCGCTGCTTTCTACCTACTCTTTCTAACATAGGGGACGATGCGTCGTTCCAAGATTGAGAACGACGCGTCGTTCTCATGTCGGAGACGATGCACCACGCACACCATCTCGTGCTGCGACGTCGTGGGGAGGTGTGGCTCGAGCGGCCTCACCTGTCGGCGCGGCGCCCTGCCCTGCCCTGCCTCGACCCTGTTGGCGCGGCGCCCTGCCCTGCCTCGACCCTGTCGGCGCCCTGCCCTGCCCTGCCTCGGCCCTGTCGGCGCGGCGCCCTGCCCTGCCTACCTCCCCTGTCGGCGCGGCGCCCTGCCCTGCCTACCTCCCCTGTCGGCGCGGCGTCCTGCCCTGCCTGCCTCCCCTGTCGGCGCGGCGCCCTGCCCTGCCTCGGCCCTGTCGGCGCGGCGCCCTGCCCTGCCCTGCCTCGGCCCTGTTGTTGCCGCCGAGATTGATGCAATGTTTACGAGCTCGGCCCCGTCTCGGTGCCGGCCGTGCGGGCGTGTGCCGCGGTGGGGTCCGATGGCCTACTGGCAGCCGTGGGGGCGACCGATGGCCTGCACGGTGAAAGGACAGCCGCCAGTTCAGAGCGAGCTGAACGCCCACTCGCCATTAACGTTATTGGCCGCGGAGAATGACATTTAGGTAAGTTTTCCGCTTCGCTGAATACGGTCTAAATGACATTTGAAATGGGGTTTTAAGAACTAAATAAAACTAATGTTGATGTATGGAAATGTCGTGGAAATGTACTGATGTACAGAAATGTACTGATGGATGGAAATGTCGTGTTTTGCTTATGGATAGGGAGTGATGGTTCCAGCTTCCATTGAAAGGGTGGAAAATTCGTGAAGGCTCTTCTTTGCTGACATTGAGGAATTTCACTGGAACGACTCATTCCTGATACGCATTTCTGCTTTTTTGTTGTGGGTAAGCTAAAACAACTACCAAACTAACCCATTTCTATAACTGCCATTCAACAGTCCCTAGCTTCATTACTGTGTTAAATATTTAGAGCAAGCGCGGAGCAATTCCTTCCGTGATATAACGGAAGTATGAACAATAAGCGACCTTGCCCGACCCGACCCAGCCCATATCGATGCCTTGAGCTTATGTCTCTGCAACGGCACGTCTGATTCACAAGGGGTCTTCTTTGTTGTGCAGTCCCATCACTAAAACACTAAACCCTGTAGACCAATGCCGACTCAAATGGGTACTCAAATGGGTAGTTAGCCTGGCGCATGGCGCATGTAAATGCAGAACATCTCAATGACGAAGTTTTGCAAAGAGCGAGAAACTCTGGTGCAATCATAGGGCGATATTTCGATAATAAAGGTCCAATCGGTATAGGACAAACACAGACGTGCAGGTAAGTGGACGGCTGATTAACATCAGCCCGTCCATTTATCTGTCCATTACATTGGCGTATGTAATGTAAGCCACCGAGCAGCGCGTGGTACGTGCAGATTTATTGAAACGTTAAATGCACTTTATTTTTAAGACGTTTTTCATGATTTTGCAAAGAACAAAACGGAGAACATTTATGCAATCCTAGGGCGATATCTCTATAACTACGGTCCTGTCGGCATATGACAAACGTAGACGTCTAGAGAAATGAAAGGACTGGCGCATACAATGTAGGCTGGCGAGCAGGGTATGGCACGTGCAAAGTTCGTCACGCTTAAATTGATTTTGTTTTATTTTAAGTGCGTTTTTTCACGATTAACTTTAGTTTTGGGATCCTATGGGACATAAAAAGATGAAACAAACGTTATTTTGAAGATAGGTGTACCGGCTTTATGATGCAACTAAACGGTAGGCTTCTCTTCAATTTTGACTACTTACACCACTCTGGAAAATAAATAACTCGAAAATTGTCCAACATGTCTACAATTACATTGCCGTACCGTCCAAATCTGAGGGATCAAAACGACAGAATTTCCAGAGCTGCAAAGCGCAATCATTTTTGTCCAATATCCACCCAAAATATATGCATACTAACAGGTGCAATTATTATATTTAGAGTTTTAGTGAAACGTTGCAGTGCCTATTTTGGTGGGTGTATATTGCGTCGGCAGGCTGTCGATAGTCGTCCAGCATTGTTTTATATGATTTGATCAAGAACCATGCTTCGCTCAGAATACACCTCAGATTGGCGGATTCATTATTGAGGCAAAATACGTTTTACGTTTTACCAAGAGCGCGCTCGCCCGTTAATCGCTGACAACGGCGTCGTTCTGATATGTATCGACTTAACGTTATGACCTATCTATGCTGATGACAGTTGTCAGCAAGTAACGACATAGACTGATAAAACCAATTACCGGCCGCCATGCTCTGAATCTGGGACCGATCCCATATTTGACTCTGTTTGCCTTCAAGAGAAAGGTTACCAGTAGCACGGCAGGGAAATGTGGGGGATGTTTTGCCCTGCATCTTCGTCGGATGGGCTAGACAGCAAGCGGCTGGGGGCGGGAGGCCTCACCAGACCACTTCATCGTCGTGAATGCAGGCCACCGACACATACCGTGCCGACGTCGGCCTTATTGGCGCGCCGCGGGTTCCGGCACCGGCCGCACCGGACACGACTGACTTCCGGTGACCCTTCGCCAGCCGCCGACACCGCCGGGGGTCATTGACCGGGGTCAGAGTGCGGGGTCACCGGTGGCGACGGTCTGAGGTCGGCCAGGGGTTGGCCGGAGGTCAGGAGCTGGTCATGATACGTGCCGGAACCCGAGGCCGCTCCCGATGGCCTCTGTACCCGGTGTTTTGCGACCGGGAGCTGCCTATCCGGTGAGGTTTGGGCGAGAACAAGAGGGACTCGGTCGTCACTGGCTTCACGTCAGGGTCAGTCCTCTCGTCAGGGTCAGTCCTCGTTTTCTGTACGGTTGGGACTGTGGTAACGTCGTCGGTTTGTCTACAGGGCGGTCTCGACTGAGTCAGCCTTAGAGGGACCCGCCAGTCGGCCTCAGAGGGACCCGCCGGTCGGCCTCAGAGGGACCCGCCAGTCGGCCTCAGGGGACCCGCCAGTCGGCCTCAGAGGGACCCGCCTGTCGGCCTCAGAGGGACCCGCCGGTCGGCCTCAGAGGGACCCGCCAGTCGGCCTCAGAGGGACCCGCCAGTCGGCCTCAGAGGGACCCGCCAGTCGGCCTCAGAGGGACCCGCCAGGCGGCCTCAGAGGGACCCGCCAGTCGGCCTCAGAGGGACCCGCCAGTCTGCCTCAGAGGGACCCGCCGGTCGGCCTCAGAGGGACCCGCCAGTCGCCCTCAGAGGGACCCGCCAGTCGGCCTCAGAGGGACCCGCCAGTCAGCCTCACACACACGCACAGGGTCGCCCCGGTCTGTCGGGTCGGCACGGCACCATGGACAATACGTCCCGGCTGGCTCCAGTGGCTCCAGTGGCCTGCCCTCCTCATGGCTGGATGGGATCCTTTCCAGGCCAGCAGTCAGATGTGACTGGAGCAGAACAGAATTGCCACACCAGGCGCGTTCCGAGGCAACAGATGCCTCGGACGGGATAAGGATCGCGCCATTCCGTCGCGTCACTCATCCGCCGATCAAATGCGGGCGTGAGTGGGCCGCCGGCATCTGGGGCAGGTCGTGAGGCCGTGAAATGGCGCCATCATGCCGGCCGTGACTTGGCACGGGCCAGGACCGCCGTGGTCTACATAGAGCGCCCGAGTAATTATTGGCAGAATTGTTTCGTGCCGACTGTGACTGGAGGAGTTATAGGCGTGTCGTAACTCGTGACCTTAAGTTTGGTTTGAGCAGACGGAGATATTAAGAATGTGTATCTTTAGGGTAGGTGTGTCCGGCGTTACCTGTCTGTTCTAAGTTGCATAGGCAGTACAAAATGAACTCCTCTATTCTTTGTCGATACTTTATGATTGTTCTTGCGTTTGTCGCTTTCGTTGCTGTGGTGTTGCTCACTAAGTGAACGATACTTAGTGTTGCACTTTGTCGGCTTATTTTTGTCCCATGGCTTCAGCATCAGTAACTCATTAATTACGTCTCTGCTTCGCTTCTCCAGACCTTCATTAATATTGGCGGTGAAATATATACCTTTGTGGGTGATGAATAGGTCCCTGCCGTGACGTGTCCCCGCTGTCTGTGACGTCATCGCCCCGCGTGACGTCACGGTGGCGTGACCGTCCTCCCGTGATAGACCGGGTCGTTGCCGTGACGGCTCTGTCACAAAGTTGACAGATCGTTCGCTGACGGGACGACACGGCTTTGTGACGGAGTGACGGATTGACGGTGACGGAGTCACGGATTGATGGTGCTCTGAAGGCACTGGCGGGATCCGTGAGAACACTGGCCTAAGTCAACGGCCTGTGGGAACTTCGATAGAAGGCCGACCGAGCGGCCACAATTGGATCAAAAGCTCAACGCTCCGTAAACTTGGAGACTGGTGAGACCTGCACTTGGTTCAGCAGCGCCGGGCTGTGCTTTTCTGCGGGTGGATTAATATTCTCCTGATAGTGGCTGAGGCCAAACCCAGTCTCATGCGCCAGAGACGTGTCCTCTGTCGTAAAATCATATATCTTTGTGGATGGCCGCCGAGCAGCGAAGTTTGTACAGAGACACCATTAAGTGGAAACTTTCTTCTCAGGCTCAGCCGACGGATCCGCCCATCTGCGCGCTCTGGCACGAAACGCACGACTCCCGGGATTACCTAGGCTTGGAGGTTAAAAGGTTAATGGTATTTCCGTGGCATAATGATAAAATTAAGGTGCAGGGTGCAGTTTTGCTACCGGGTGCATTGACTTACTGGCACCTATATATGCCTTGTGAAAGCGAACATGTTTTTAATGGGACGCCTGTTGCCGGCTCTTAGCAGTCTGATGTAACCTAAGGTTATATTTGCTTGTATAATTACATCAACGGCGTTCGCGTTGTTCTTGCAGCTATTTCGGCACACAAGCTGACAAGGAAAGCTGACAAGGAGTAATAATGTTGAATGACTGGGAACGAATTTCGCCTTACCGCGCCTCAAGAGCTCTCAGAACAGTCTCAGAGTAGTCTCAATCTCAGAACAGGGCCTCACAGCTCGGAACAGAACCACGCCGGGCACCTGCCGGGGTTCGTCCGGCGGCCGGTGAGAGGAGACAGTTGAACGTAAACACCGCCACGGGAGTGGGTGTCGGGGGCACCGGCCGCCTCCGCCCCCGCCGGCCGACGCTCATTTAAATCAGACGCCCATTTGAGTATCCAAACACGCGAGAAAGTGACCCCCTGCCACTGGACTGAGATGCGTGTCGGGGAGGAGGGAGCGGGACGGGAGCGGGCCAGGAGCAGGATGGGAGCGGGACGGGAGCGGGACGGGAGCGGGACGGGAGGGACCGGGACGGGAGCGGGCCGAGAGCGGGATGGGAGCGAGACGGGACCGGGACGGGAGCGGGACAGGAGCTGGACGGGAGCGGGACGGGGCGACAGGAGAGACCTTGGCGTGTCCCACCAAGCCGTCCACCGCCCACACGCCTCCACACACACAGCGGCAGAAGGGGTCCGGTCGGCCCGGGCGGCGCTCACCTGTCGTGTTGAGGCCGGGCGCGGCCACCGACCACCGAGGTCATTCACGTGGTGAGGTATGTCACCGCCGCCGACCCGCGGCTCAGCTGGCGGGACGCGCAGTCAGCTGACTGAGCTGCGACGGCTGACTGGCTGAGCTGCGACGGCTGACTGGCTGAGCTGCGACTTAAGCAGCTTGCTGTATTGACATAACACTGGAGGTGGGAACAAGACAGGAGTGCTTGTACGATTACGAATACGGCACGCAATACTGGGAATGTTTGAACTCGTGCTAATCAGCACACAAAACAAAGCTATTTGACGTCTCTGAGTACCAGCAAACCTACAACTTTCAACAAATTAACATTTTCTGGTGTATACTTTTGTGTGAAGATTTGATTTATACTGATAATTAACTCCTACGAATGTAACATCGTAAATGTGCGTTAGTAGCAGGCATTCATTTTTTTCCGCCCAAACTTTCTCACCCTAATGTTGGGTCAACGGTACCTCGTGCCCCCTTGGAGAGCAGCCCTCCGTTTGGCCACGTGCCGCTCTTTACCTCCGATGATGGAGTGCCCTGAGCGGCTGCTGGCAGGTGCACCGGCCGGGGGCACGTGCAGACGGCCGAAATGGGAGTTCACAGCACCGCTGACGGATGGGGTCACCGCTGAAAGTGGCCGACGGTGAATGCACTCATATTGGAGCTGGCAGCGGCTGTTTTCAGTCACCTGAAATGCCATGGAGAGGCTCGGAGCCGGCTGACGCATTACCTAAGTACACATCAAAGGTTAAGATGTCGACTATTGGGATGGAAAGTTTTTGGAATGCATCGCAATGTCATGAGGGAAAACGTGGTAGGTATATCGTCCATAACTGCTTTATACTTCTCTGGGGCGAAGAGATGTCAGAGTTTGCCAACAGTTTGGGCAAAATCTATGCACTTCTCTGTTTATTGTTTGCTTGGACGGCTGCTGACGTATTATTTATTTTGATTTGGTATTCTTAGCTCGATCAACATTCCTTGTTCTGACATGGGTATTGGGTATATGCTTCTAATTTAAGCGGAAGATGAATTAATTGCGAATTACGCCGATGGAAAATCTCGCTACCGTAGCACGCCGTAAATTCAACGTTTGTCTTCAAATATGAACAAAATACCTGTCACAACTGTCCGGCTTTCAAGATCTGTCGGCTTTCAATTATGCTGTTGTCCTAATGGCATTCAGACTGCGCTTCTGTGGACTGCAACCGCTGAGAGCTATGTATTTTCAGTGGCGTCACGCGCGAAGATAAGCCGGGGTCCCACAGAAAGCACGACCGCGGTGGCTGCGTCAAAACAAAGGGCTCGCGGCTGGACTCCCGCTGTGTCCTTACTCGTAACCATCCCACTAAACCATCTCGGTGATCCATCGTACCCTCGCGTGAGGCGCCTGCGCACGTTGGCGGGTCGGCTCTTCCCATCCGGAGCGTGTTTCAAGTTGTAAATAGCGCCGCCCTTGGCTGGCCGCGATCCCTCGTTCATCACAGTCGAAGAGAGCCTCCTCCGGGAATCAGTATGGGCTCCGGCGTCCGCCCGCGCTTCATATGTGGCCGCCTCACGCGTCGGCGGAGGGTATGTTGGGCACCGGGGTCTCCCTGATATGGGGCGGGCTGCGGTGGTAAAACGTGAGATGGGTCTTGGGTAGAATGGCTCACCGAACTTGCAGTCGAGCTTGCTTTGGCGCTCCTGCGTTCCTGTTTGTCATTCTAAGATTTCAGGGAAAGTCGTTGATTATTATCGCCCGCATGCCCGAGCGGTAGAGCAGGCGTCTTTTGCTGCATTACCACTCATATGACCACGACCGGCCGTACTCCCGAGCCTACAACTGTTTGCATGACGTGTATGTGTTTCCTCACGTGTCCCCGCTAACGTGTATATTTTGTCGAATATTAAATTCCCCAAATGAGAACGAATGAGCAAATCAGCTTCAAGATTGCTAGGGCATGTCAGCGATTTGTGCAAATGCTTACATCAACCGGCTCGTTACCCCCTCCCCCCAAATGTTCATACATATGAATTGTTGGTTCATATCTCGTATCACTTGTCCTCTGACGTCATACAAATGCAATGCATTTATAAATCTGGTTAGTGAATATCAAGATGTCCATACAGATAATCTTTCCACACTACGGTTTTGCCCATGCAGCCCTCACAATGACTGCACAATGACTGCAGCCCTCACTCTAGCATAAACTGGGTGTCATTCTCACGCTTAAAATATAGATCGATTTCGGCGGCCTTTGATAATGCCCGACGCGACCTTCTCTCTGCATGGCGTGCCATTGTTGCCTTCGTATGTGCAACTCACTATTCTCCATCGGCGGTATTGTTCTGCCTGCTGACAGGGCCTCCATTGGTCGCCTGTAGCGGCGTCACAGTGACTGCGTTCCGCCGGCCACCGTGTCACATGACCGTCGAGGTCAACACTGGTCATTGGCCAACCCGTGTTGCGCCAATCGTCCTTCGCATCCAGCGTTGCCATGGATACGGTCCGCGCCTTTGTGGGAGAAGTTTGCGTTGGGCTGGAAACGGACTCGGAAGCGACTGTTCAGGTCGGCCGCTCTCCGTCGAGGCTTCTCTGTAGCGCACGCACGTCCGCTCCCTGATAGTAAACAGCGATTACCGCGCCGCTAATTGTGCATACGATCGAGCTGGCTGGATAGGGTGGGCCGCGCCGCGCTGTGTCGGGACGAGACGGACAGGGCCTGAACGAGCTGAACACGGTAGGCCAGAGCGAGAGCGAGGTAGGCCGGGCCGGGCTGGGTGAGGTATACCCGTGGTGGCATCCGCCGCCCGCCGCCACCGCCACCGTCGCCGTCACCGTCACCGCCACCGCCACCGCCACCGTCACCGCCACCGCCACCGCCACCGCCGCCACCGCCGCCAAGAGCCATCGGAGGGCGGCCTAATCACTCTCCATAGAGATGAGCCGGCGATTTGCATGTGTCGGGTTTCCAGGCCGCGCCGGTTTCATTGTGTGCGAGACGGGAAATGGACGCCTCCGGCTGACCTCGCCGACGGGCGGCGCTCTGATGTTCTGAGCCGAGTTGGAGCAAGCCTAAAGTCGATGTGGGAGGTTGGTTTGTTAGTGTTTAAGGGCGCTGCTGTCGTGACCCCGTGGTGACTATATCCTTTTGATTAACGTGTACTTCCGTCCATTTCCCCTGAACTTTCAGCACTGGCGAATCAGGCAAGGATGAATTATTCCGCCACAATAATAGCATATTCAGGTGTGGGAATATGCCGCTGAGGCAATGTTTCCTTGTTGACCTTATTTGGGGCTGACCTCTTAATGGCTTCCAGTTGAAACGAAATGCTAAGTAGATGTTGAGGGGCTTGCAAATCTATTATCCTACTTCTCCTTGGTGCCAATATAGCGAGGAATGGAGACAGAAAAGACCGTTGACCACTGTTCTGAAGGATTTGTTTTAAAAAACAAACTGCTGATGTTGCGGAGTGCGGTGCTGGTCTTCCTCAAGTGATGGCATCGAGCTGCAGAAGTCCTCAATGTGAACATCGAGGGTCGCTGGAATCATTGCCTTTCATTTCTATCCCTAAACATTTTCTTCTCTTTGAATAGTATTCGTTCTTCTATTCTGTACACTCTATCCCTGCTCAGCGCGGTTCCGGGATGGACAGACGAAGGACCTGGGACGGCGGGACGGGCGGCCCCTGGATGGACAGCGGGACGTGGCGGCCCTTGGATGGACGCGGGACGTGGCGGCCCCTGGATGGACGGCGGGACGTGGCGGCCCCTTGATGGACGGGGCGGCCCCTGGATGGACGGCGGGACCTGGGTGGACGGGGCGGCCCCTGGATGGATGGCGGGACGTGGCGGCCCCTGGATGGACGGCGGCGACGGGGCGGCCCCTGGATGGACGGCGGTGACGGGGCGGCCCCTGGATGGACGGCGGTGACGGGGCGGCCCCTGGATGGACGGCGGTGACGGGGCGGCACCTGGATGGACGGCGGTGACGGGGCGGCCCCTGGATGGACGGCGGTGACGGGGCGGCCCCGGGATGGACGGAGGGACGGGGCGGCCCCTGGCTGGACGGGGCGGCCCCTGGGTGGACGGCCGGACCTGGGGGGTCGGGGCGGGCCCTGGCAGGATGGCGGGAAGTGGCGGCCCCTGGATGGACGGCGGTGACGGGGCGGCCCCTGGATGGACGGGGCGGCCCCTGGATGGACGGAGGGACGGGGCGGCCCCTGGGTGGACGGACGGAGGACCTGGGACGCGATAGCAGCTGCTCCTGTCTCCCGCGTGCCGCCACAACACGGCCGGCGCCAGTCGATAGCCCCGCTGGCGGCCATATATCGCGGAGACGCCCCGGGCGTGCGGCCGGGCAGCACGCTGTTTACCCGGCTGAGCTGATGTGACAGAGAGACGCCCGGGGGCAGGAGTCGAGCTCGGGGGTCTCCTCAAAGTGGGGAGGGGAGAGTCAAGGGAAAGGAACGGGCAGCGGCTTCCCAGGGGGGGGGGGGGGGGAAGT
>JARFNZ010131565.1:0-11211 GCA_031763405.1 Balanus nubilus
GAGAATTTTGAGGTACGCTAGCTAATAAAATGTAATAATAATGCAATTATTTCACTTTCAAGCGATCGTGTGTGCTCGTAAGTGAATTTTCCACCTACGTGAATATCATTCGTCTCTTCACTTGCATGAAAACCCGGAGATATCATGAAAATAGGTCACTTGGTTCGACGTGTTTCGAAGAAATATTGATCTAAAACGTCTAGCTGAGCAAACAAGTACTCGCGGAGCGCAAACCTAACTTTTAGAGTGTTTTCCGTTGCATACAGACAAGACATAGCAAAATTACTTAAATTTACTACTTAAATGATTGCCCTGTGTCGAACTGCATCGTTAATCCCCCCCAAAAAAGTGGAAAAACCCTCGCATTCTCTTGAATTAGCTCGGGTTAAGTTCCAGTACCTGTCTGTATGATGAGGTCAAAACATTGGGCTTTCGCCCCAAAATGGCGGCGTAGACGAAATCAGCGCAATCAAGCACCTCAACGTATCCGGCAAAATAAACAGAGAAATCCTAACTATCTTGCATAACAATATCCATGGGGATGTTTTTCGAGAATAAAATGATGCTAGGTAAGCTGCTCTAATGCCGAACATGTCCTATTGCCAGACATTCCATGATATGACTCGCATGAGACAATGCTGACGCGGAATATCGAGAATAACATGAAATGTTCGGTGATAGGACGCATCCAGCATTATAGTAGCTAACCCTACCCACATACTTAAATTAAGCTTTTCCTTACATTAAATACACAACACCAACAATTACAACTATAAATTATTTGAAGCGGACTAACCTGGCTAGGATCCCAGTAATGGCGGCCGAAACGCAGTCAGGTTCACTTCTCACGTTTCACGTTCAACACGTAGACGATCACACCAAAAAAAACACAGTGCTTTCCACATCACACACTGGATAAGCTCATCACTATCACCCTCACCACCTACCCCGAATCACCAAAGTTTCACTTTCAACACTGCAACACCGCCGTTGACAATCGCCACAGTTCACAACTGGCGTCTTCGGGCGTGACTCCGCCCCCAGGCATGGCCATTGGTCAGTTGGTGCAACGGAAGCTGTTTAAAAAATACCTACACGTTAAGTAATATAAATTATTAACAAATTGCTTGAAAAATATTATCTATATACCTAAGTGATAAGGTGCATAAGTAATAAACCGTTTATTTAAAATAAAATAAGATATAGACAGGAAATCAAATACATAAAGATGCTAAAAATAGCCCTAAAGCAAAATGAAAGAATCATTATTTTCAACAAATACATTACAAGCATGAGCTGTTACCGTAATCAAATTAACATTGCTAATTTTCACTCTTTTTTATTTTAAATGCACCTTCAGTAATCATTTCCAAGGGTGACTCCCTCACCAATAAAACAGTGTGGTCGATTCCATAAACAAATGCCGCCCCGGCAGCCATTGCAGTTCGAAGATGGCCGCCGGGACCGAAGCTTTGCTGACGCGACGGTGGGAATCGCCGCACAACTGTGATCCCACGCTCTACCGGAGGCGTCGGCGGAGGATCAAAGGACCGCGAGGGTTGGACTCTGAAGTCAAATTTGCTGTTGCTAGGCGACGTGACAACAACTCTCGTTTCTCAACCTGGCCCGAGGACGGCGGAGTGGCCAGTCCGAGCCTGCAGTCGCGGAGAGGTGCCGGCGTGGCAGTGGGCGTGACGGCGATGGGTGCCGGTCTTGCGGTGGCAAGAGCGGTGTTGCCGCGATTTGCAGAAAAAGTGGATGAGTATATGCACTGGCAGATCCAGAACGAGGGTTGCAGGTGGTTTGGAGGGGGCTAAAATTCAAAACGTTTCACTAAATTTGAAAAACTCATCGGATTTGGCTTCCTTGTGCCTTAAAAGACAGTTTTACACAAATATGCCTAAGTAAAAGTTTATTAGAGTTCCTTCTAAGTAAGAAAATGTGTCAAATTTCGCCGGTTTCAGACGATTTGGGGGGGTGTCTAAAGCCCCTGCCGCCCCTCCCCCCCCTTGGATCCGCTAGGGAGTATATGTGGTGTTATGTGATGTGGAAGATATTCGAAGTTTTTTTGTTTGTTGTGCGACCTTCGTGCTGAAGGTGAAACTGGAGGGATGCACTGGCTGATCGTCGGACGCTGTTCCAGGGAGCATCGGATCTGTATCCAGGTCAGTCGGTTCTGAATCAATTACCGCACAGTTACGGTTGTTCAGTTGCGTGTGTTTAAATGCCATGAATACCTCCCAAAGAAAAGCAACATGTCTTCAGAGGGCAAGTTCGGCAACACGACCAATTCGCTCTCCGACGATCCAACGAATTCACTCGACGACGAATTCTCTGCTCGTGCGGTCAGCCTGTTTTGTTACCAGCTGCGACACTTCACGTCGAACTGTATTAATGTTCGGTAATAAAACTACCCAGTTTCACAGAACTGCTCAGACGCATAAATATTTATTCTTCAATTAATTAATAATTTTTTCCACAATCACATTTGCAACCAATCACTTTGCAGAAGAAATTCGCTCTCAAGACAACTGGTTTGGGCATTTGCTCTCGGACTGAGCTACCTTGTCGGGCTAATTCATTCATTCGCTGATTCGTCATGCTGCCAAACGCAGGGTGAGCGAATATTCGGGGATGCCAACGAATTCGTCCCAAGCCGCCTAACTAGTCTAGTTGCCAAACATTCCCCAAAACAGTCTGTCTATGCCTTGTCATGCGGTGTGCAATCATGGCACACCACGATGGGCTTAAACCAGCCTGGCACGGCCCACCTTGAAGGCTCGTCTTGTTTTTTGTCTCGCTCTAAGCATGTGCTGAATGTGAACAGTCAACGCTTGAAACTTTATTTATTTGGTGGAGTAGGAGTATGTGCAAGTAAAAGCCTTTGTTTCAGAATTTTTACAAGCCATTTGGCGGCCTCAAGACCAATGGCGGATCCACGGGGCAATAGAGGCAAATACCCTCCCCCAAACCGCCTGAAGTTGGCACAAATTTACATATTTTATAATGTGGTAAGAAATATAAACGGGTAAGTTTGTTTTAAAACGTCTAGCAATGCATACGGAAGTGAAATCTGATGAGTTTTTGGAATTGTGTGGAACATTTTCGGGATGTTGCCTGCTCCCCCCAAAAAAAAACTGCCAGAAACCACCGTTCTTGATCCGCCAGTGCTCAAGATCAAAACGCTAATAAAAGTGATCCCACTTATTTTTGGGCCGCCCCCCCCACCCACCCGTGAACGGGGGGACGTTCCCCTCCATTTTTATTAACCATTACACCTATGGTCGTTGACGGAAAGAAGCGACTCCAGAATGACTCGGTTCCCTTTCCCCCTCTGTGTTTGCTCAGGCACAGTTCAGTCACAGTGCGCAGCTGGCGACCGGCTAAGTAGCCGGCCTTTACGGCAGCCCCAGTCTGAACTTCGCATGCTGATGGAAGTCTCCAAAATGTGTATTTTTTTCTATCGTAAAAAAACGTTAAGTTTTCAAAAGCATGAGTTTGGGTTGATTTACAACTGACGAGCATCGCCTCTGCTTGTTTTCAGGCACACAAGCTAGCTCAGAATGTATGCTGACGCTAGTTTTTTTTCTCAAAGTTCATGTTCAGCCGTCCTCATCAGACAGGTTCGCATTCCACCTTTCGTTTGTATTGTATTGCTAGTTTCTTTAATCGAACTTTAAAGTGAAAACTGAAATCATTTCTGTATTCGAATTACTTGAATAAAATTGTGGAAGAGTCGCACCGCAGCTTCTTTAATGATCAGATTAAATTCAAAATCCATCAAATTGTATTCTAACACATTCTCTTGTAAGAAACCAGCTTCCCACATTTCGAAGCTCTCACAAATCACCTTGTGAGAGCTTCAAAGTTAGGCAGAGTAGCAAAGACACACCTCGACCCAGTTTTGGCTCTGCCAACATGTCGGTCCCCCATCGACCGATACATCACACCCACATCACATGGCCACCGCATCACGGCATCATCCGGTCACTACACCTCCCCATGCATCACCACACGTCATCCACATCACCACACGTCATCCACATCACCACACGGCATCCACATCACACGTCATCCACATAACCACACGTCATCCACATCACCACACGTCATCCACATCACCACACGTCATCCACAACACCACACGTCATCCGCATCACCACACGTCATCCACAGCACCACACACCGTGGCCTCGCCAGCCCCCCGCGGTGATCTCTATCCCAGTCGCCGACCAGCGACGCTATACCTATCCCCGTCCCCCGGTCATCACCGGGCTCCATCTGGGGAGCGAAGGTCCTTCATCGCTTATGGGTTTGTTATTTTACACGGACAGGCTATCGACGGAGCAGGAGGAGCCGTCTCCGGAACAGGAGGAGCCGTCTCCGTAACAGGGGGAGGCCGGCGGATGGTGATGGAGCGGTGTGGTCGGAGCGCAGATGCTCCTGCTGCTGGCTGAGGAAGTGAGGAGGGAGGCGACGTCGGGCGTGGACTCGACGAGGGCGGAGGGGGAGAGGGGTCGGCAGGAGGTCCCTGTTGTGAGGAGTGGGGATGGAGGGACATTTGGGCTAAAACTCTGTGACACGGGAGAGATTCAAAGTGGGCTATGGTTGTTGCTACTCTGCCTAAGTAAATAGCATGTCATTCAAACTGTTACGGCCGTTAGAGTCTGGTGTGGAGACATCCTTGTCCGAAAAATGGTTACGTCTCCACATTGCTCGGGTGTTTTGCTATCTCCTGGCAGGTCTCCCAAGCCTTTCAACCCACCTTGCTCAGAAACACGCTCCCACTCCCCCCCCCCCCCCCACACACGCCCAACAAACCCTCCTATATAATTCACTCTCCCGCTAACTACCAACTAGCCTCTCCGCCGGGGATAATACCACCGGCGGCGCTGCGTGTGCGGCCGCACGTGCCATGGTGCACGTGCCGACACGTGCGGCCACGTGCGCCGCGGGCCGCCGCACGTGATGGCGCCAATGACACCCCGCGCACTTTTGTGCTCTGATATGATTAGGCGCCGCTAAGCGGACACGAAATTGGCCAATGGGAGCCTTGACGAAAGAGGATCATTTAGAGAGGCTGACGCCTTTTGTCGGAGGAATGTGAATATGATTAGTTCTTTATGCTGAGTCCCAGGCGGCCAGCTCTTTCGTTGCGCGTTATGCAGAAGTGGCACTTTCTGCACGTGCTGATGAAATTAAATTTTGAGCGGAACATGAGGTTGCGGACGCGAATTCTGCTGATTCACCAGAGATGGCTGGGGTATGCTAGTCATGCATTTTCTATTGCACAATTACGCAGATTGGCAGTGGCACTGCCCGTTACAGTTCCATTTTATTGCAAAAGATGAACATATTATGCGTTAAATTATAAGGAAATAAGTTAGATATAACTTATTTATCGGTTCGGTGAATAGGAGCCATAAGGAAAGCATATTTAAATGACTTTAGTTTAAGTAATCAGTATAGTTTTGAGTTCGACATGCGTCTCCTCTAACTTCAACGCCATAACTTACACCAGAGGTTATCTTTCGCAGTTGGTGCTAAGTAAACGTGAATAATTAAGCTGTTTAGGGGTACAGGAGCACAGTCGGAACAAAAAAAGTGTATCCTCAGATCGAAAAGAAACCTTTATTTGAGAAAAAACCTATATTCTACGAGCATACCCACTAGCACATTGTTTCAGGTGATGAATTTGAACAAACTGTTAATAAGAGGACAACTCACTCGCTCCATACTAGGCTGAACTGCCACCAGTGGAAAAGCACCTCTTCATGACATTTCGACAATTATCCACGTATGGTGCCTAGGTATTCAACTGGAAGTTCCTGAACACAAATTAGATGGGCACTCGGCTCCAGCATGGATCGTAAATGCTAAACGGCCAAACAGCTGCACAAGACCGTCACCATGGTGACCGATGACGTCACCATGTTTGCATGTTGACACGCGTATGAGTACAGCTGACTTGTGCACCTCACTAATGGCCTGAGTTTAGATAACCTGCTGCAGCTGGTAGTTGGCTACGAGCTGATAAATGTGTCCATGCTGATAAGATGCACAGTACAATTCACAAGCCAGGCCGTTTCAGAACGAACAGTAGCAAAGTTTGATGACGCCGATAGCTCGGTAGAAACGTCATTGGAATGATATCGTGTTTTGCCACATATTTGGTGACGCCGTTTCAAGTAAGATAAAACAACCGATTACACCGGTATATGTGCTCCAGTGCGGTTTCCTAGGATTGCTAGATTTGATAATAATGTCACCCTGTTGATAACATTTGTCCATTCTTTTCCCCAATGTCGCTATGAATTTTCCACTCCCTCCAAGAAAATGTTAACATTTGCAGCAGCCGGTTCTGAGGGCTGAGTTTTGTCCGAGATGGGCACATTGTTTGATCGTCTTTAATTTTTCCAAACGCATATTTCTATATATGAATTTCCTACAATTGATGCATATTTTGATTCCGGGTAGCCAGCAGAATTTAGAGACGAACGTTTTATGTGCCCAAAATACCCGGGAACGGGCCGCTCCACTCACTGATGTCATACGGCCTTGAGTGGGACCGAGCTGCCACCGACTGCGGGCCGTTCCAGTCGGGAGCGAACAGCGAGCTCCGAAGGGACTCGAACACGAGCTGTCATTATCGGGAAGATAATGACAGCCCGTATGACAGAAGTCCAGCGCTCTCCCTACTGACTTACAGCAGTCGGCAAAGAAGGGCAAAAATTTTGTCAATGTTGTGATACCAATCATGAGGAGTCATCACATTAAATAAAAATACATCCGAGCTGCCTTCATTCATGTTTACCCAAAAGTTTCCTCATATATTTACGAATATAATCGGTCACGTCGTTCCATACGGCCCGTGACACACACGGCCCGTGCTCACCTGAGCTGACTGCGAGCTCCAGTCGACCAGTGCCATGGCCGGCCGAGCTGGAATCACATGGTTGTCAGGCCGTGTTTCATAGCCGGCGGGTCTGATCTCCCGCGCGTGCGACCTACTCCCCATCCTCCTCCCCTCTCTCCCTCCCTCCCTCCCCTCCCACCGCCCTCCCCTCTCAGCCCCCACCGGCCGGGTGCTGGCGGGTTTTGTGTCGGGCGTGATCATCCCCGCCAGCCAGCCGCCGAACACGGCTTACCTCACCGGAGCGTGAAATCGGCAGGTAATACGCCGCGGGACTCTAATCGACGACGCCTCATCTGTGGAACACGCCACAAAACGGCATTGTCGGCCGCCTCGGCCGCGTCGGGCCGTGCTGGAAGCGCCGGCCGCGCTGCCGCGTCAGGCGCGTCGAAAGCGGCGGACGACTCGTGGGGCAATCGCTCAGCAGCGAGCGGCCGGTCGATCGGTTTGAAGTGAAGCGATTGAGTCGATTGTGGCGGGCCGGCGGTGATTGTTGTGGCGAGATTAATGTAGCGATTGACGCCCGACGCCCTGCGCACCTGAGCTGCTGGTCTGGGGAGGAAGGATTGAACACAGCCCGGGCCGGCGTCCGGGTACGACCGGCAGCGGCGCTCAGCAGCGGGCGAGGCAGAAAACGCAGGACAACAGGGATGAAGGTCCTGGGGAGGCAGACCTGTAGGGGTACAATACTCTCAGTGGCAGGGTCAATGCCCAGGTTTCCGTCCACACAGAGGTGGGGAAGTGAGGTTATCGATTGGGGCGGGTGAGGCTTTGTTGCCGGAAAGTGATCGGCTTCGAAGCAGGGCGGTTGTGGTGGAGGTTTAAAGGGAACGACGCTGCGCGGTCGGTACCAGGTTGGATGAATAAGGTAGCTGCGCCGGACTGGGTGAAGTGTTGATATTTGTTAAGGTGTTTTCACAGTCGTGGCGTTTTTTTCACGTTGCAGGGGAATGGGGTGTTTTGAGAATGGGCATTGGGACGTGTGTTGTCTTAACATAATACATTTGCTTATTGGTAGGTATAACCATTGATTAAACTCAATTTCATAAGAAAAAAAGGAAAATTATTGTACATTTTTTGAAACGATAAAACATCTGTTGAAATTGAAATGAATACTTAATATATATTGATCCTCATCCCTTTACCATCGAATATATATTGATCCTCATCCCTTTACCATCGCCCATTGACCCGTGACCTGGTACCTAAATCACCCAGCGTAATTAATTGAAGATCCAATGCATGTTGCATATTGTGCTGATGTTCTTGAAACTACTTCAAAGGTAAGTGGGGCAATCAATTCCTCACAAACAAGCCATTTTTAGCATGGACACAAGTTTCCCGCAGCAATTTTTGGGCAAAAGGAGCGTGAAATTCATTGGTTACTGATATGCTCGCATGCGTGGAAGCAAATTAGTTCGATAAGGAGATAACCCGAAGGGGAGCAGAAAATTGCAAAGCTTTAATCTTTGCTATCATGGATTATTCCATCACGCTAATCTCACATTCAATGGTGCTCGAGCCCAACAATATGAAAAAGGCTGTGTCATCGTCCTTACTAATAGGACCACTCGCGATAATGACAGCGCATGGTGAATTGAACTCGCCCTGCCAGTTAAACACCATCCAGCTGCTTCCTTTTGCATGTCGGCAACACACATTTAACCCACCGAAAACGTCGCAGACGGACTACACCGGACCCACTTTTCCGACGCACGCTAGCCACGCGAACGCGCATGCGAACGCAAAGCACCCATTTTCAGTCCACTACCAGTCAAATACGCCGCTCCCCCCCCCCCCCCCCCTCCGCCAACGAACACGCTGGTCCCCTTTCCCGTCTCCCTCACATAAAATCAGGGCCCAGTCTGCGCTCCTCCGTCCGGTAAACAATAGAACCGGCGACAATAGGGGAGGTGAGCGTACCAAACGCGCTCACAATGCGCCACCGGGTGATTCCAAATTCATGGAAAATAGCACGCGCAGCCGCCGGCGCCTCGTATGGAAATCGTATGGGACGCGACCAATTGGCGAGCAGAATCAACGCAGAATGGCCGGAGGCGATTATTCCGGCGCGGGGCCGTCGGTGGGATTGCGGGGAGGGGGGGGGGGGGTGGTCGCGTGGCGGTGATGAGTGGGTCGTGGTTCGTGTTGATGTGATAAGGAAGTTGTCTATGGTGAGGATTGGCGGATTGATGTGTGGTCAATTGTACTTGGTGTAATTTTGTCAGGATATGGTGCGGTGATAGCTATTTTTATTGATAGACGTTTATGAACTATATCCAGCCAGCCGATTTCACTGTCCTTATTTCGATTTCAGTGCCGTCTGGCCATTAAATCTATCGGCTTTAATTTATAGCCATTATGTCTTCATTTTCATATTGTATCTGTTGAGACAAAATCCAAAAGCAATTAACTGTAGGAATAATATACTGCACCACCAATCTATAACACACGGGCCGTTCTCGTCTCGCTAAACGGTGTTTGTAATTTTCAGTGTGCCTCGTTTGATTAAATAAATAGACAACACACAAATTGCAGTCGTCTAACCCATGCTACATAGCTGCTCTTATGGAGCTGCTACAGCTATTCATTTGCATTTATAACTGGCGCACATTTTGATGTATTGCAGCATATCAACATGTAGTGCTTACAGGTTCACTTCTTGGCAGAATTGTGAATGATAACAAATTTTCATGAATGATTCAATCATGCTTCGCGGGCACACATGAATGATTCAATCATTGTTCAATGACTCAACATTACCACTGGTGAACGATTCACTGATTCACTGGCTTACATGAATTATTCGTGAATGATTCAATCGATAAATCATTCCTGAGTGATTCAGTCAATGAATCATTCATTAATGATTCAATCACAATAATCACCAGTGCGTAATGTAAAAAAGCAGTGGATACATTCGGAATGAGGGTGTTTACAGACCAAATGAAGGCGCTGAAAGCGTTCTTGACATGTGCTGAATCTGTTCCGTTTCCCGTTATGAATGTGAGCTATCTTTTGTATAGTTTCAAACCCAGTTTAGAGCAAACCCAGTTTTCTATAGTGGCTCTCTAAGCGTTGTACGACTGGACATCTGGTAGGGCTGGGGGTGAATTATGGACCTATTCCTAATTTATTGATATTCTACAATATTAAGCAGTACGTAAAACCTTCAGATGTCTTTAACTTCACATCACTGCGACCGACGACACGGGGAACGAAGATGAGTGAGGGGAACCAATATGTGTGAATGGTTTAATGTCACTCTAGAAATCCCTACATTCTTCCGGTTGTCTTTGTCGCTTAGATTATCACCCGCCATCGTTCCTTCGTCGCACTATGGGTACATTTGCATTTGTACATTTACATTTTCGCACATTTGCAGTACCATCTGGCCGTCCATCGTCGTGTTATTTGTGGCAAAACGACCCGACGAGGATGAGATTCGAACTCACGCGGGGAGACCCCATTGGATTAGCAGTCCAACGCCTTAACCACTCGGCCACCTCGTCTGCGGAGCGCGGGGAAATAAGTATTTTTGAGAACAACTGTTGCTGTCTTGAAACTGCGACTATTTTCTCTTATGTTAGTGTAACAGTTAGTTATTGTGCACGCAAACATGCACGCTCAAGAAGACTTTCTGTAAGGAGGTTGAGCTCGAAAACCATGTTTCGCGCTGGAGCTCAAATACCACCATCGTCTTCCATTTTGTTGGTGCAAATTGTCGTTTGAACGTGGTTTTGACAGGTGGTTACCCGAGAGGAAGATGGTTCATGTATGCTTGTCAACGGCCAATTTACGTCACTACGAAAAACTTAATTCAGTAGAAATTGGTATATTGCATATACGTATTCATGATAATTCCAAATGCAGCGACAATCCAGGTACAGTATGCGGGTAGACATCTGGAAATCAGAAACGCCACTGTTGCCCAACTTAAAATTATTATACAGAAGACAACCTATTCTATAATGCAAACCTATACAGCAAGCTCAAATGTATGGGTTGGGAAAGAGCCAAGAGGATTATAAAACTGCTATTACAATCTGTTGGTGTGTTCTTTCAATGAGTTTTGTTTATCACTCCCGTGGTTGTAATTTATCTCCATCGTTTTAAACTTCGACATTAGGCTCCCCCGTGTAGTTAAGATAAATGGGTAATTATAATTGCTGATAAAATGGGAAGTTAAATAATCCGATAGTTTTAAATGATGATTTACTGAGAGCTCCAGAACTATTTATACTTTAATTATTGGAAGAACGACAATGTAAAATTGATATAGCATAACGCCAATATTT
>JARFNZ010131576.1:0-11209 GCA_031763405.1 Balanus nubilus
GGGCCGGATCTCATCGGCGTTCCCTGTTGTCGTTTGCCAGCGTGCGCTGTCACGCTGAATTCATTATAGCGTCCCAGAATTCGATTTATAAATGGAAAAGGTCCGAGTTAGTAATCTGAAAGCCTGTCTCTGTCAGAGGGTGAAAGAGGCGGAAGCAAATGGTCGTGTTTTTTGTTTCGACCAGCGCCACCCCTGGCGTCAATGCCGGTCGCAGCTGTCGGGGGTGGTTTACACTCTCCCTTCAGCATGACTGTTACCTCCTGTTCCCACGAGACGACACCTGGTGTTTGTGTCCGTCTGACCGGATCTCATTGAACCCTTCTGCTGCGGTGACACCTGCCGTTGGTGGCGGCCGGGTCGGATCTCATTGACGTCCCCTGCTGCGCTTGCTTCGCCTGCCAGCGTGTCCTTTCACTCCGGATTAATTCCGGTGTCTCAAAATCAGCTTGGAGATGAAGACTGGACCGATGTGTTTATCTGAATAGCCCGTCCCCGGTCAGAGGGTGAATGGGGGGGGGGGGAGGGAGAGAAAGCAGCTGCCTGTGTTTTCGTCCGACGCCAGCCGACCCGGCGAAGGACGCCGGCGGTGGTCAGCGGTGGCCGAAACGCTGTGTTTCGTAAAAAAAAATGTAACCTCGTTACATTTTCAGGCCGATTTCTTTTGATCACGCCCCCGTGACTGACAAAATCGTGGGCGGGGTCTTCTTTCGATGCGGAGCTCAGACATCCTTCGTTGGGGCGCTCTTCCTCGTCATGTTGTTTGAGCTATGGCGCAGTTCTCCTCTTCCTCCTCCTTCGTGAAGGCTGCCTCTCCGCTCCAGTCCGGTGATGCTAATGGGATGGGGGTGGGAAGACCTGGATGTAGGTTTGGTTGGGTGCCACCTCGGAGTACTGACTCGTTTCCCTATCAGCGATTGACCCAAGCACGTAGTAACCCAAGTACTATACCCCATCCATTGTTACCTCTCCGCACTCTAAATACTACATAAGTACATGACCTCTCCGAGCCCCTCAGAACCATTCGACAAACCCATATGTGAATGTAAGTCATAATACTACTACACAGGATCGACAAGTCCATGCCCACAGTCTTACCCTACAGACATTCGTTGCCTTAGCACGGTACTCCTGCTCAACTAATGGAATCACCATCCTATGCTCACGATTGGTACATGTATATACACGCACATCCGCTGACACATATTTCCACACACGCACACACACACGCACACACGCCCCCCGACCCCACCTTATTCTGATATGGATCCCACCTCGTCTTCCTCTTTCTTGAACCGTACTGCTGTGTCCATCCTCGGTCCTACCAGGAGGGTCAGCTGGGGGGTCGTGCTGTCCGTCCCCGCCTGGTATGTGAGTTTTCGTCTCAGGTCCTGGTATAACTGCCGCTTGTGCTGGGTGATTCAGTCCTTGGTCGTTGTAGCCGGTCGTCCGTCACAGCAGGGTTGCGATTTGGTCATATTTCTTCTTGAGGTTTGCTAATGCTACCTCCTGGAGTGCCATTTTCTCGATCTTCATTTGGAGCTCTCCGGTGATCGCCTCCAGACGGGCCAGACGGGAGTGGATTTGGGCGGATTGGTCTAGATCTGGATGTACTGGAGCCGATGGGATGGGAACATGTGGAGCAGCGGGCAAGGGAGTCGCTCGTCCGGGATTTTGTCGCCCTCTTACGCAGTTGAAGATGAAGAGCCCAATCACGCCAAGCAGGCTGAGCGCACCCAGTGATAAAGATGTGTGGTTAAGGAATCTCATGGGTGGCTCCTCACTTTCAGTTGAATCCTGCCACTCTTTCACCTTCCTTTGCAGTTCGGATAATGTCGGGTTCTCGAATTCCTGTCTCGGGGCAGCCTCCATAATCTGTTTCAGTTCTGTCTGATTGGGGAGTTTTCCTCCGGAAATCTGGGTCTGGTACGTGATGTGGTCCATTTTGATCCTGAAATGGGTCATGTCGTGCAGGCGCACCTTTCCAGGTTCTTGAGTCTGCCTCCGGAGGTGAGCTGGGACAATGTACCGATCCCCCATTGCCGCGCAGCCCGGCGGCAATGAGAATACGCCGGTGCCTTGTAGGCGGAATCCTCTCGAGGGCTGTGACTCGCCCGCACATTGCATGGAAAATGTCTCCTCGTGCGGAAGCACATATAACCATTTATCTGTAGTGACTTGGTAGATTTGCGGTCTTGGCTGCACCAGGGTCCTTTTACATTCTTGTGTGACCTTTTCTTGATCGTCGCGGAAGGCATGGTATAAACAACCCTCCCTCTTTTCCTTGATCAACGGGGTTAGCCCGAGACACATTGTGTGCCCTTCAGTCTGGCGGCAGCGGTTGACGTCTTCCTCCTGGGCTTCCAGATGCAACCGCTGGTCCCTGGAGATGGCGAAGTATCTGGATCGGATCTCTGTTTCAACGGCGAGAGTGGAGTTTGGGAAGTGGGTAGGAACTGACGTGACTTTATATAAATGGAATTGACTGTAGGGGCGGTACTGCAGAGGAATTCGGATGTGAACTTCCCACCCGTCCTCGAGGGGAAGCGCTGCTATGTCAAGGAATTTGTACATGGTCGCCGGGGTAGCGGAAACCGGAACAGCAGGCACCCATCCATCGGGAAGGTGGCTGGTTATGGCTCTTAGAGTAGTTTTCAGGGCCACTGGTGGCAGGATAGTAGGCGTCACAATTCCCTGCTGCGTATGAACCATGGCCCGAGTGATTTTCTTTATCTCATGGTGAAATGTCATGACAGCTGCGCTTGCAGTCCGGATCGCGGAAGACACGGTATGACTGAAGTCCAGCTCGCGTCTGATATTTCTCATAGATAGGTGGTCCGCCGTCCTGGTGGTTATGAGCGAGAGTTCTAATTCCATGGCCTTTTTGGCTAGAATGGCCAGGTTCCTGGTGTTTTTCCTTTGATCCTTTGAGACTGTCCCGATGAGTGTTGTTTGAAGCTCCGCGAGGTGGTGCAGTTTCCCCATTTTGACTTCCAACCCTTTGATGTCCTTGTGTAACTTCTCTGTGTCCGCTTCCGTGGCGGTCCCGAACAGCCACTTCAAGCCGTCCCCCAGCGCGTTGATCAGTCCTCTTGCCCTCCGACTTAGCAGCAGCTCGGTCCTGAGTTCCTGAATCTCTGCCTCTCCAGCTCTCAGTTCTGCCTCCATCCAGGTCCTTTCTTGCTCCCACATCTTCCGCATCTCCGTCAGGAACTGCTGGTTTCGGAGGCCCTCTGCTGTCTGGCTGGCATTGCCCTCATTCACGTCATCCAATGCTTGGTCAATTTGGTGGAATTCTTGGCGAATGGTCTCGGCTTGTTTTTGGACCTCCCGTTGTTGGAATCGCACTACCGCTGTCCAAGTACCCGTCGCCAATGTCAGCTGACCCTTCGGTTGGAATAGTAGCCCGCTTCGTAGTCCTGGTGTTATTCCGCCGTCGTTAGTTTCTGTTGGTATCGCCATGCCAGTTGCCAATACCCAGGAGAAGAAGAACGCCGCTAGCGTCCCTCCCATTGTCTTGTGCTTGGCCTGTAACAACAAGGAGAAAGAACTTGAAGTCGCATTTTTCCTGGCCGGTGATTCTACTGATAACGCTCGCGCCTTAATTGAATCCGCTCGGACCTTCTGAGGATCGGTACTTCAGACGCACTGGGGCGCGCGTTGGTTCTTTGTGCCGTTGTCCTAGGCCGATTGACGGCCGGACGGGCCTCCCTCTCCTGATTGGGCTCGGGTATTGGTTCCGGCGGGTATTGCATGGGAACGGGATCTAGTTCGGTTGGGAGTGGCTGATCTCCTTCCTCCCCTTCACTGGAAGCGTCGGAGATGGGACTGTGGTCCCTGGGAAAGGGTCGATACCTTGCCTTCTCCATCTCTAGCCAACGGTTCGCGCGGTGACCTGCGGGGATTGGGGTCTCTGACTTGGGTTGAAGACCCTCGGGCAGGGCCTCCTCTGGCCATACGTACTCAGGCTTCTGGGATTTCAGCCTGTTCACGTGTACTCTGAGGATCTTTCCACGGCGACTTGGATGTTCAATGTGATAGTTCAGCGGGCCCACCGCTTTAATCACTCGGTACCCTGGTTTCCACGGGGAATGCAGCTTCTTGGTTTGTCCTTCTGCCACCCGTTCATCCAGGAGAAGCACCTCGTCGCCGACCTGGAACCGCCTTTCCTTGCTTCCCTTGTCGTGGTTCTTTTTCTGTCGTGCATGCGCTTCTTGCAGTTGAGTTTGTACAGTTTCGAAGGCTGCATGCATGCGAGTCACTACTTGGGACTTCGTGTAGTCAATTTCTCGTGCGGCGTCTGGGAAATCGAGCCTGGCGGGCTTGAGCCACAGGTCTAGTGGTGCTCGGCTGGGCCTTCCAAACATCAGGAAGAATGGACTTTCCCCCGTGCTTTCTTGTGGGGCTGCCCTGTAGGCGTGCATGATATAAGGGAGGTATTTGTCCCAGTCTCGCTGGTGCTGTCCCACGAAGCCACGCAGCATGGACGTCAGGGTTCTGTTGAACCTCTCACAGAGCCCGTCGAATTGTGGATGGTACGGGGTGGTGAACAAATGAGCTGTTTGTATGAGCTTGCACATCTCCGCCAGAAGTCTTGAGCGGAAGTTTGGCCCGTTGTCTGTGATGAGTCGTTCGGGCAAGCCATACTCAAGGAATTTTTCCATCAATGCTTCTGCTGTTGTCTCCGCCGTTTGATCCTTGGTAGCGATGGCGAAAACGAACCGTGTCAGATAGTCCGTTAGCACCACCACATACTTTTTTCCCGTTCTAGTCTGCGGGAGAGGTCCGAGGACGTCCACTGCCACCGTGTGCCACGCTCCCAGGGGTTTGGGCATATTCCCCAGTGGCGCCTGCAGTTTTCGCCCCCGGTCCTTTTGCTGGCACTCCGGACATCCGCTGATGTAGCTGGAACATACGGTGTACATGTTCCGGAAGAAGTAGCTCCGCCTCAGGTTTCCTAAGGTCTTCCCCACCTTAAGATGGCCGGCGTGGGCGTCCTGAACTGCAGATTTCACGAGGCACTGTGGTAGCACGATTTGCCATCTCTCCTCTCCTTGCCGACTCGTGCCCACCCGTTCCAGCACGTCATCCTCGCTGATGCGGAAGGTGTGCGTTTTGGCCCAGTGAGGCGGTGGTTCGCCCTCCTCTACCGTCCTCCGTAGCTGTGAGCAGTCCTTGTCTTTCCTCTGGAGTTCGACCAGGGCCTGTCTCCCGCCTGAGGGAGGATGCGTGTTCCCTTCGGTAGGTGCGAACAGATCGCCTTCTGAGATGGCCACTCCGTCCTGATCTGCCGCCCGAGCCACTAGCCCCGCATTTTCATCCTCTGGCGCCTTTTTCCCCTCATTCTTGGCCTTACTTCTTGTGAGCACTGCAGCAACTTCTACATCGCCTTCCGGACCTTTCTTCCTTGCACCTTCAGCCGCTCCGTCACCACCTCCTTCCTTCTCGCGTCGTCGTTCGTCCTCATACATCCGAGATAAGAAGTCGGCGTTCCGGTGCTGTTTTCCGGGTTTGTGAGAGATGTTTAGGTCGAACTCCTGGAGGGCCATCCGCCACCGCTGTAGGCGTGGGTTGGGGTTTCTCAGATCTTGTAGCCATTTCAGGGCCCAGTGGTCGGTGATGACTTCCGTCCTGCGTCCCAGAATGTAATCCCGAAAGTGTCGGGTCGCCCACACGAGCGCCACACACTCCAGTTCGCAGGCGGAATAATTTTCTTCCAGCCTGCTTGTCCGCCTTGATGCGTACCCGATCACCCTTTCTCTGGGCTCTCCATCGTGATGTTGCCCCAGCACTGCTCCGAGTCCTGTAGAACTCCCGTCCGTCATAAGAATGAACGATTTCGTGAAGTCTGGCAGGGTGAGCACAGGTTCATTTGTTAACGCGCTCTTCAGATCTTGGAAGGCCGCCTCCTCCTCTTGCCCCCACCGGAACGCGACGTTCTGTTTCGTGAGCTCGGTAAGGGGTCGGGCCCGCCTACTGAAGTCTTGCACAAAACTCCGGTAGTAGGAGGCCATCCCCAAGAACGTCCGGACCTGTTTGGCGGTTGTTGGTGCCTCCAGGTCGCGTATGTTCGACACGTTCTTCGGTTCGGGTCGAATTTCTCCCGGCGATATGACATGGCCCAGGTATTGCACTCTTTCTTTGGCCAGAACACACTTTGAGGGCTTCAGCTTGATGCCAGCGTCTCTCAAGCGGATGAAGATCAGTTGAAGATGTTCCAAATGTTCCTCAAAAGTGGCCGAAAAGACAATGATGTCATCAATGAAACAATGACAGAATTTGCCCGTGTAGCCAGAGAGGATGTGAGCCATCAGGCGCTGGTAGGTGGAAGGAGCCGTTTTCAATCCGAACGGGACCCGTTTGAAATGAAAAAGCCCAAGAAAACATCGGAAGGCTGTTTTGTGCCGGTCTTCTTCCGCGACGCTGACCTGCCAATATCCCTGCTGGCAGTCGAGGCAGCTGAAGATCTTGGCCTCCCCCAAGGTGTCAAATATCTCGCTCCGGGCCAGGGGCAGAGGGTAGTGATCAGCTTTTGTTATCTGGTTTAGCCCTCGATAGTCAACGCAGAATCTGGTCTCCCCCGACTTCTTTGGGACCAAGACTACACCGGCGGCATACGGAGATACTGACGGCTCGATGACGTCCTTCGCCAGCATCTCTCGGACCTCCTTCTCGATGTATTCTCGATCGGCGTGGGCGACTTTGTACGCCGGCCTTCGCACTGGCACATCGGTGGTTAGCTCAATGCGATGCTGGATAAGGTCGCAGGCACCCAGCTCACCATTCCACGCGAAACATTCCGGGTAATCATCGACGAGTTGAAGGAGACGCTGCCTTTCTGCTGGTGATACTGGCCCGATGCGGATGTCCTCCCTGTTGGGTTGAGCCGACTCAGGGGAAAGGGAATCCGTCTGCTCATGCTGTTCAGTGATGGCGTCCTCCGCATCTTGCAGGTGGCTCGGTGGCTGGACCGATGATGGCATGACGAGATCCTCCTGGTCAACGAAGGAAATTGTCTGAGTCCGGGACTCGTGACTGAAATCGTTCGTATCCTGAAGTCGAGGCTGCGGTCGGTAGGTTCTTGACGGTGAGTCTTGATCCTGCTCTCCTGCTGCCAACTGGTGGCGCCCTGCGCTAACTACCGTTTCTCCACTCCTTAGAGTCGGCGTGAGTCGGATGAGCTCGTTCCCTTTGTCATGATGGAACGACTGATCATACCGACGATGACTTGCGCCGGTTACCGCCTCTTCTTCCTTCATCATCGGTAGTGGTAGAGCAGGTCGGATAGGTTCGCGTTCATGGTCATGATGGACCGACGGATCAGGCCAGTGATACTTTGTGCTGGCTTCCGTTTCTTCCTGCTCCCTCCTCATTGGAGACGGCGACACAGATTGGACAGTGTCTTCCCGGCCGTGGTGAACCGACTGGTCAGAATGATGGTTCCCTTTGGTTTGTCGCTCTTGACGGGCGTCCTCCTGAAGAGGCGGCTGTAGTTGGTACACGACTGCTGGAACGTTGTGATTCTGTGACCCTGCATTCGCCGGGCTTTGCCGTGAGCCATCTACCGTGCCTGCTTCCTCGTCCTTCGTCAGATTGATTGTGGTAGGCTGAACGTCGTTTCCTTCCTGATCAAGCAGGCCCGAGTTTTTCTGGACATCGTCTGTCTGCACTTGTTGTCTTTCATCCATGTTGCCTGTCTTCAGATGTTGACCTGGCTGGCCGTTGACTGCCGGTGCGACGACGTGATCTTGTTGCTCCCCTCCTGCTTGGCGTTGTCCAGTGGTGGCCGTCCCTGTCATCTCCCTTCCTTCGTCCTTCCCTGGAGCGGCGTCTGGGTTCCTTGAAGCTCCTTCCATTCTGGGCCTGGTGGTATCATGACACCCCACTTGGATGATGCTTAGACCCGCTTGTTCCCTCTGCCAGTCTTCTACGGCTCGGAGTGGTATCCTTCCTGAGTTGGCGAGTCGAACAGACAGGTCTTGAGCGTTTATCTGTACGTCATGTTGTCGTATGAAATCGAAGCCGATGATGGCGTCCTGGAGGAGATCGGGGCAGACTAGAGCTGCATGTTTTCGTGTTTCGTTTCCAAATGTGAACCTCAGAGTTGCCTCGTAGCTAACTGTAATTTCGTGTCCTGAGGCCGATTTCAGCATGATTCCCACCGGTCGTTTTGCCCTTAGCCTTATGCCTTGTTCTATCACAGCCGGGTTTACGATAGTTACCATAGAGCCGGTGTCAATCAAGACAAAGGCTTCCGTCCCCTCAATCTTGATGCGGCATGTGCATGTCCGTACTTCAACCGCAGTCTTGATCTGGACCAGCCCTTGATTCGTGATGGCGTTGGACTGTAAGCTAGTGACTTTTTCCCCGTTGTTTTGGAAGTAGTCTCTCCTGTGAACAGAATTCTTGCTCTGTTCTATCCTGCTCATTTCTCCCAATGATTCGGCAGTCTGATTGTTTACCAGGGGCCGGCGGCCCTCTGTGTGCTTTGGCCGCTCGTCCTGCCTGTATGGGACGGTCCAGGGGACTTTGCCTTGCCTTTTCGCCGACTGTCCCCCTACTACAGTCGGCGGTACTCGTTTCCCTGTTGCTCGAACACCCGGCGCTGACAATGTCGCCGGATGTGGCCGGGTTCCCCACAGCGAAAGCAGATGGTTTGGTTGTCATATGCCCTTGCTTGGTTTCCGTAGTATCCACCAGTCGGCCCCTGGTCGTTCTTCCATCCTGGGCGAGTCCACTCTTGCCTCCTTCCAGATCCTTGGCCCGTGAAGCCGCTCCGTGGCAAGGGTAATTGTCCGCCATATCTTTGTCCATTTTGGGAATGGTGATTTCCTCTCATCGCCGGTCCGTGATAGTATGTTTGCGCCATCAGCGGGTATGGCCCAGCGTAGTCATCCCCATCCCGAACGTTGCCCATGGAATTTTGGCATGAGCCCGGCGCGGTGCCTTGCCCGGATGGTTTTCCTCCGTAGGTTTTTTGACTCTCTCGATTCTTCTTTTCTTCTTCTTCTTTCTCCTCCTCCTGGCTCTTCTTTTTCTTGCCTTCATCACGTATCTCCAAAGCCGCAACTATCCGTTCAACTAATCCCTGGTCGGTTATGTTAGGGAGGTCTCGTTTGTAGCAGCTTAATACCTCCTCTTCGCGATGGCTTGATTCGACGGCCTCTTCTTCAGCCGCCGCTCGTACCGCTTCATCGAACGTGGCACACTTCTTGCGCCACACCATCTGTCGTAAGCTGCTACGAAGCCCTCTCACGAAATTCGACTTCCTCATATAATCCAGTAACTTCCTCCTCGCCTCACTCTGCGCCGTCGCCGCCACTCTTTCAGGTGCCGCTCCCTCCTCTGCCAGTCTGCCTTCTTGATCCCCCGCCTCCGGCTTCACGCCAATTCCTTCCGAGCCTAGCGCCAGGATGGACAGCTTGCGCACCGTCTGAGCCCATTCTTGCACCGTCTTGCTGCCTTGGGTGGCGGTGTTCAGCAAATACTGATGCCACTGTTCCTTGCCTGCCGTATTGTAACGTTCCTTCAAGGCCTCCTTCAGTTCGTCCCATGTCGTAATCTTCCCTTCGTCCCTCAGCTGCTCAGCATACTCCCCGGCTCCTCCGCGGAGGCGGAACATTGCCGCCTTGAAGGACTGGTCGGGTCCCCATGCGGCGAACTCAGCTGCCCTCTCGATCATCTGGATCCATTCGTCTAGACTTTGCTGTCCGTCAAAATTGTCCACCGATCCGATCACACGGTACCGCTCCATAATCCTGTAAAAGAGACGCCCGTGTTACCAGCGTCTGGCATTCGAAACTTCCTCCTAGGCGTTTCCTTTTACTTCGCGCTGACTGGGTTCGGCGGTGCGTGCCAGCCCGCCGACTTCATGCCTCCGAGACTTGACCAAGCCCCACGTTGGGCGCCATAAATGTAGCGGGCTCCTGCGCTTCTCTGCTGATGTTAGAGAGTGTGAAGAACCCGTACAGATACATTTTGTTTGTTTGGAGGCAGGTCAGTCATCGGAGAGCACATAGACTACTACGTTATCGGGTATGGGCAGTTGGGGTTCAAGAGGCATTCACGTGGATCATTTATAGGTTTCATTTCTCCCCGGCACGAGTCGTTTCTCCTATCCTTCAAACCGTTTTTTCCCTTAACTATCTCTATTATCGCCGGATCGCATAACCCTTTTAATTCCCCCCCCCCCCTTTCTTTTGTATTGCGTACCGGTTCAACCCCTACGCCGAGGGACACCTCCCACTGGATCTAATCTTAATACGCTCACATTCATTCGCGTCCCCCTAACACTCTCATTCACTCATTCATTCATTCACTCGATAGATAACCCGTCAGGTTTGTCCTCCCTGACCCCTCCCAGTTTTCCTAACCCCACCAGTGGTGCGTAGCGCTGTTACCGGATTATGCAATTTGTCTCCTTTTGCCCACTCTTTGTGTCCTGAAAATAGACGGATGTATCTTAGCCCAGCTTCTCGCGTAAAAATGACCCTCAAGCATTTGGTTTCTTCTCAACCTAAATCGTGGCCCATGAGCTCTTAAATTCCCATTCCATACAGCAAAACAATCTTCAAGTTCCAACGACCTTACACAATGTGGTAAACGACTTCTCACTACTAATCTTCAAACCTTGCGTGAATCAATCATTCCGGCCGTCTCCCTCCGTCATATTCATTTCAACCGTCCTAGTGCAATAAAATTTGTCTGGTTCCGTTCCGCTTGCCATTGTCGCCAGGACCTACGTCTTACCGCGGGTTTTAAATAAAACCGCCAAAGTCGGCTCCCAGTCATGCCTGGGCCAAGCCAGGTGGCTCCCGGTCATGCCCGGACCCAGCCACCAATTTCGCGACTTACAGCGCGTGATCAAGCGCTAGTATTTGGCAGATGACTCCGCCCTATCACCCGAACGCACGGCTTACTGCGAGGTATCACCCGCCAAAATGTGACTCCCGGTCATGCCCGGACCCAAGTCACGCCCCTTGGCCTTTCCCCGGCCGTCCCCCGATGGCTCCCGGTCATGCCCGGACCCAGCCATCAATTTCGCGGCTTACAGCGCGTGATCAAGCGCTAGCAGTGGCAGAAGACTCTACCCTATCACCAGAACCCACGTCTTACTGCGAGGTGAACCCGCCAAAAGTGGCTCCCGGTCATGCCCGGACCCAAGCCACATACCCGGCCTTTTCCCCCGGCCGTCCCCTTACTCGCATCTCTC
>JARFNZ010131587.1:0-11209 GCA_031763405.1 Balanus nubilus
GAGGAGAAGAAGAAGAAGGAAAGGGAGGAGAAGAAGAAAAAGGAGCCGGAGCTGGAAACGGAGACGGAGCCGGAGCCGCAGCCGCAGCCAGAGCCGGAGCCGGAGCCGGAGCCGAAGTCGGAGCCGGAGCCGGAACCGGAAACGGAGCCGCAGCCAGAACCGGAGCCGGAGCCGGAGCCGCAGCCGCAGCCGCAGCCGCAGCCGCAGCCGCAGCCGCAGCCGCAGCCGCAGCCGCAGCCGCAGCCGCAGCCGCAGCTGGAGCCGGAGCCGGAGCAGCAGCAGCAGCAGCTGCAGCAGCCTGAGCAGCAGCAGATACCTGTGAGCTGGCACAACCCGGCCACCCCGCGGCCGACGCGGCCCATTGAGCTGTCGCTCGACAAGCAGTTCCGGGTGCCGCTCGGGAGGAAACGCATGCCGTCCGGCGAGGAGGAGAGCTCGCCGACGCAGGTGGGGACTGGTGGCGGTACGGGTGGGGTCCGGTGTCGGCCGGCGCCCGTCAATCGCGGGAGAAGGAAGTCGTGGGCTCAGGTCGCGTGATGGAAATTTGTAGGGGGATAGGTCACACGGTCTTCCACTGACGAACGTCGAGTACGCTGCTGACGTCGACTTGCTTTGTAGTTATTTTATTTCGATCCTTGTTATCGTGCCTTTGGTTCTGGATGTTTCACGTTTTAAAGGAGGGATACATTTCATAGGAGGTTGATATGCCTACGTACCGCACTAGGTAGCTGATCTCGTACCGAAATACTAAGCTCTAACAACAATCTTCATTGACGCCCGTTTCGTTTCACAGTCGGCTGATGCCTCCACCCCTACTGAGCAATCATCCAGCCCTTCGCCAACCGCTGCAAATCCAAAGCGAGCCCGCAAACAAGACCTGAGTATGGTCATCTCGTCTCAGGGCGTCACCAAGCCAGATGTGACCATGACCCGCGTCGTAACGCTGCCAGATGGGTCATCTGGCAGCCCATCCCCGTCTGCCAGTGCTGCCAGCACTGATGCGGGTTTTTCGACCGCGCATGGCTCGTCCGATGACAAACGTCCAGCGGAGCCAGGGACTGCCGCCATCCCTGCGACTACGACCACCGCCACCGCCACCGCCACCGCCACCGACGATAACAACTCTCTAGCGTCGTCTGAAGCTCAGCTGTCACACAATGCAGGACAACAAGCCCCAACCTCGACGACGGGAGCGGCTGCGGCGTTGGCTGGTCGGAGTGGACTGGCCCTAACTCCACTGTCTCTTGAATCGAACAAGACACAGTCGTGTGTGAAACCGCCGACGCTGAAGCGACCTCCCAAGGAGGAGGCACCATCGCCACTGACTGCACGCACGCCGGAGAAACAGCCGCCCATGGTGGCGCTGTTCGAGCAGGCGAGCACTAGGCTCCAGCGTGCTAGTGCTGGAGCCTCGCGGACCAGCAGCGAACCCAAGCCCGGTGGGTCTGAGGGACTCATGGCCATGCCGCAGATGGCGTCTGCCAAGGTCAGGAGAAGTGTTAGCGCGGAGGCAACCTCTGGCGCGGCGCGGACCGGCGCAGGGCGGAAACGGGCCCATAGCGATGGTTTGCCGCCGCTGGGACCGCGGGGCAGTGACCTGCAGAGTGTAATGGACTCGGCAAACAGAGTGGACATGCGGGCTGGTACGAGCGATGCGAGCAGTGGCAGTGTTGAAGGAGTGCAGAAGAAACGCCGAGAGTCGCCGCCAGGTCCTTCGGCCGAGCGGCCTGATCGACCTGCCGGCGTTGAAACGCAGTCTCGCTCACCACAGGGGAGCGTGCCTTCTCCTGCTGAGATGCCAGCGGCTTCACCAAGCCCAGGTATGTACCTGTTTTTTATTCGTTCACCATATTTACTCGAGCGTCCATCCGTAACTCAAGTACACACAAGTCATGCAGACAGACTACACTCGCTGATGCCTAGTATCGCTCCTGTCTGACTCGTGTGTCCGATTTTCGTCAGGTTCCTCCCGAGACGCTTTCATCCTGATGAACTGCGCTCCGAGGGATCCGAGTGAGCGGCACAGCTCTGGTGAGGACCCGGCGGCGTGCGGCGACGACGCTTTCGAAGTGGACATGCAGGTGGAAGAGCCGGCCGAGCAGCCGCACCTGGCGGCGCCGGAGGCGGCCGATCGCTCCGGCCCCTCTCCGGCCGCATCTCAGACCCGGCCCGCGGCGGAGCCTGCGAGCGTCGTCCCGGACGGTGCGCCGGGGGGTATGTCGACTGGCGGTGCTGTCGCGGCCGCGCCGGACGCAGCTCCGCAGCCTAGTGTGAGCCCAGGTGTGACGCCCGGCTCTGCGGCGTCCGCCACCCACCCCCGGCACGCCACGGCTCCCGGCGGCGCCACCAGCCCAGTGCCGGGTCCCAGCCGGAGACGGGCGTCCTCCGAGACCAGCCCCGCCCGGCGGAAGTCGTCCTCTGAGCAGAATGACGATCCGCTGGTGACGCTCGCCTCTCAGACCGCCGCCCCGGCGCGGCGCGAGGAGCTGACACATGTCGTGCGCGTGCCCGAGTCGGTGGCCAGCGGCGAGGCGTCCCTCTCGTGGAAGCCGGCCCACGACCCGCTCGGAATCTGCTTCCCGCGAGACATGCTGTACCAGCCGCCGGAGCGCGGCCCCCAGTCGCCCAACATCAGCTACTGCGTACTCTGCTGGGACGGCGGGGACCTCCTGCTGTGTGACTCCTGCGAGAGGGCCTTCCACCGGGACTGCTACGTGGGACCCACTGGCGATGATGATGATAATGAGTGAGTGGGATGAGGGGAAGAGGTAGAGGTAGTAAGGTAGAGGGGTCGGGAAGAGATGAGTTGGTGATGTGTTGGGGGGGGGGGGAGGGGGGGGGGGGAGAGGCACGTCGGTCGCGGGACTTGTGCTTTGCACCCAGTGGACAGCAAAGAGCGATTGAAAAAAAGACGAGCTATCTCCGGCTAATAATCCTGCTGGCGTCCTGCTGGGGCCCTAACCTTCAGTGTCTTCTCGGCATTCTATGAGCGCTGAACCCGTCACCATGACGACATGGGTTTGCGTGGTGTGCAGTCGGGTGTAGTGTAACTCGGCGCCTGCCTCCCGTAGCATGTGGTGCTGCCTGATGTGCCGGGTGATGCCACTGCCGCTCAGTCCGCTTGACCGCCGGCCGGGCGCCGCCATGAACGAACAGGACATCACGCTCGCTCGACGGCTGCTCACCGACCTCTACGCCGCCTACTACCCGGCCATGTACTTCAAAAACCTTGAGAACATGTCGGTAAGTCGTGGCTCGGTGCGGGTGGACGTTATTTGTGCACAAATGGTGCAAGCGTCCAGACCGTGAAGTCTGCCTGTAGATGTTTGTGTTCGGAGAGGTTTGTGAAGTGTGTGCTAGATTCGTTTGTTTTGTTTTGTGCGTGGAACGATGCATCGCCGCTGAATGTGTGCGTTACCCTTCGCTGCTGCGTAGAAGACAGCCATCACAACCTGTTTCTTTGGTCGCTCTCGCTGGAAGTAGGCTTAGTGGCCATCCAGTTGTTTTGTCGTAGTGTTTTCATGTAGAACATAATGTATTGTCTGTTTTGGCACTACTTTCCTGTATCTATGGCCATGATATGCATGCAAAACTTTGCTCTCTTTAGCTATGCAAAAGCACTAGCGCATGGCATGACACCTAACCAGATGATCACTATGGAATTGGACAACGTTCAATCATTTGCAGAGACCGCGTTTCTTAGTTCCCGAAAAAAATATTGGCAGACATGTCAGCACAGTTGTCGGCTTGCCCTGATCAGTGGACAAGCTTCTTTGCGGCCAGACAGATGCACGCGCGTTGGCAGCTCCTCCGTTTTTTCGCGGACGGATGATCGGATGGCCTGGCACAAGTTCTGATAATCGCTGTCAGTAAAGTATCTTATTAGACGGTGCCAACCAGCTACAATGACGTAGATCTTGTTTGAGAATCACCCAAAAGTACTTCCTGGACCTCAGCTAGGGAACGTTTGGAGGGTTTCAGCTCGCACGTCGCTGCGGACACTCCCGCTTCAGTCAGCAGATTCCCTACGACAACGCCACAGAAGGAAATATCTTCTGGTTGGATTCGTGTCTACCATGCACATTGATGCTCACACCATAGTGAATCAGCTGACTGAGACCGGATAAATCATGGCAGCAATGTGAGATGAGCCCCCGGACGTTCTCTAGCTGAGGTCCAGCGAGTGTTTCTGGAGGAATCTCAAGCAACATCTACTGACCGTTGTGGCTGGTTGTCATCGTCTAACGAGATCTTACCAGACAGAATCAGAAGCTGTGTCAAGGATTTCGATCCATACGTTCGCGAAAAATGGAGGATAGGCCTCCAAGGCGTGTGCGCCTGACGGAGCTCCCGGGTGCAGAGGAGATTGTCCACTGATAAGGAGAAGCTAACACGTATGTCAAGTTTTTTTTCGGGAACTAAAACAAGGTCTATACAAATGATTACAATTTGTCCAACTCCAATAATTCCATAGTGATCGCCGATCGTAACGGTCTATTTTTCAACTACACACGCAATGTGGAGGGTCATTCGTGTGGTTCTGAAGTTCATGAGGCCAGTCAGTCCTTGTCACTACGCCAAGGTGTGCTTGGAAGACACTGGCCTAGTGACCTGATGTTAATACCACCTATTTAGTGACTATCCCTCACTTCGCAGTGCTGCACGCTCGCCGCCAATCGTCACCGATTGAAACATTGTGCTTTTTTCTAATTCCCGAACCTTTCTCATCCGCAGCTGAAGCGAAGCTTAAACAGCTTTTCCCGAGCATGGCTGAAGCGTATTCTGGTGGGGGCCAAGTCAAAGCTTTCTGACGGTTTCAGCAAGCAAAGTGCCTTTCACTTCAGCCTTTATTCCATTTGCCAACCATTCAAGGACAAGGTGAGAGATTCTGGGCCTTTCTCGTGTCGTGCGTTCAGCGACGTCTGCTCGTTCCTCCTCCCAGCATCCTGTGCAACTCCACCATCCCCGTCTCTTTCCTGGCAAGCTAGGCTTATGTTGTGTTGTGCTTTCTCTGTACTCAGTGGATGGACCGGAAAATGGTACCGGGGTTGTTTTGTCTGCCCGTGAGTTGACTGTTGTTTTTTTCCGCAGAAACTGCCAGAGTTCGCGAAAATCGAGCGGCCCGTGTGTCTCGACGCCATCAAAGAGCGTCTCCTCCAAAAAGAATTTTCCACTCTGATGAGCTTTCTGCGAACTACAAAGAAACTCGTGGACCAGATTCGGTTTTTCAAGGTACGGTGCTGAACATTAGACGATAACGTAAAGAGCAGATACGTGCTAAACTTTGGTTCAGTGGTGACTGGTGACGTTTAACTTTGGTGATATTTTGGCATGTTCTTTGTGCACTGCCGTGTTAATTTGAGCAAGTTGTTGTTTATATATTCATACGTCCAGTAATTCAGAAATATTGAATTAGCGGCAGCTTAATTTGAATTACTTAAATCAAATTAACGCCCAAACGCCCATGGAAGCGGATGCTTAATTCAAATTAGCGAGGAGGTTTAATTTGAATTAAACTGAAGCCCATGAAAATCAGGTATATATGGTGGAGACGCGAAGCGTCGAATCTATGACATACTTTCACATTGGAAGAGCCTATGAATAAATTTATCAACAACTGAATTCGCCTTTTCTGGCTTTTGATGTGTTCGATGGTTATTTTTGCCATGGTGAAGGATATGTAAAATGAAATGATCAATAACATGGCAGTAGTTGTATATTTTATCTAACAAATTACCAGAACAAAGGAATACCAGAATTCTGGAATTACCAGAATTCCTTTGTTCTGGTAATTTATTAGATAAAATATGCAACTACCGCTATGCTATTTATCATTTCATTTTACATAATTTCTTTTTTTTTCGGCGTTTATTTTCATTGCACTGACTTCTTTTAGTGCCCTGGCACTGACCATGATGACATCGAAAAGACCATGACGAGATTTGTTCATAGGCAGTTCCAGATGAACACGTGTTGCTATGGAACATAGTCTTTCAGTTGCATGATAAAGAACTATCATGAACAGCTTCGGTTTACGAGAACTTCTAAATCATACGAATTATACGACATATACCTTATGAACAGTAAACATGTGGCTTATGATGGACTAGTCCTCTGCAACTTGCTATGACCGTGCGTTTCTAATCTTTTGCAGAAGGGCACACCAGTTCACAAGTACCTGAAGGAGTTGGATGAGAAGTTTGAACAGTTCATGCAGCTGCATATGAAGGACTACTGGCTGCAGCTGGATGACGGAAATTCCAGCAGATAGTTAGGGTCATTCTCACCCTGACAGGGTCCGCGAGACATGTCTTTGGCCAAAGTCAGACCTTTGATGGCGGGTGCATGTTCGAGTGGCGTTTTGTGGCATCCATGGTGATGAGATAGTCATCCATTCCAGTGCTCATTCTCTCCCGCAGTACGGAGCGGCGAGACTGAAGTCATGACGCTCAATGTACTTAATGTCTTGAACATCACCAAAGGATGCGAACAATCGACAGAGACTCTGTTGGGCGGTGCTGTGCGTTGTCTCCGATTTTGTGATATTGACACGTGCCGGTTACGATTGTTATCTCGAACGGAGATTTGTCCTCAGTGATATTAGTTGCGTAGCCGCCGCACGCGCCAATGTTGTGCGCTAGTAATGAATTTGTTCCGTAGTCGTGACGCGGAAAGCATCGGATGGAGAGGGCCCTCGCGGCCAAGTGTACAAATCTAGATTGTGAGCCATTGTTTTACACCATTTGTAAACATGAGTTACTCATCGCTTTTTCCATCGGTGTTTTCTTTCTGATTGTGCCTAGGAGCATCCACACAAATGACGAGTTTATTTATCCTTCACGAGTTTATTATTCGCACGGTAATACTATTGCACTTGACACCGCGCAGGGCTCACCTAAGACGACGGTGAGACAACCCTGGATAGGAGGCGGGCGCCGAGATGTCCTGTCTCACTCGGAGCACTACCCATTGGAAACCCCTCATCTGTCATTGTTGGCACACATGCAGGCTGCCCTCACACAAACTACGGAACGTACCGCCCGGCACTAGGCCGCACAACTGTGTCGACGTCTTCAGTTGCATATACTGATACCTGTCGTCTTTTTAGACAGTTCACTTACCAATGTCTTATAACAGTCCAAGCTCACGTAGACCCTTCGACACAGTAAATACTAGCCATAGATAAGGTTTCACATACCGTTCATTTCACGGTACTGTCGACAGCTAACAATGCAGACAAAAATCCAAACAAAATCTTAAACTCAGATCCAAGGCATACTCGCAAACTTTTATCACTTTATCGTCAACCTGAGCGTAGAACTGGGCAGGATATTCCGGGTACCCAGATAACACAAATAATCCTGCATGGCGGGTTTCATGAACGAAGTATCAATGTAGCAATCTACCAAGCACTGACCTAACCTTATAAACCATCCCAGGCACATAACAAACGCCCATGCGTGCAGGCCAATGGGCAGCATCCGTATGGTTTCGTTGTCGGTTGTCAGAGTATGTTCAACTGGCCATGTAACTACTTCCGCTGGCCACATTTTCGCTGGCCTCGACTTCCTGCTGGCCAAAACCTCTGCTGTAGTGTTCCAACTTCTGACAATCGCCAGTCTTCAGGGAACGTCCGTCCTCCGCTACTGATGGCGGGGCGTAAGTCAGCTACTGAAGGTGGGATGCCTGTGCGTTGTTGCTGGCGGCAGTTGCTGACGGACTTCATACGTCGTCGGACTACATAGACGCGGGCGTTATCCGTCGTCTGTGCGGGGCACGTGGCCGACCAACACCGCGTCCCCTCCGACGTTCACCAGACACTGAGCCTGGGGGATAGAGCACCGGTCAGGTACTGGGTCTCGGGTACTGAGAGAGCGGTTCGACATCGGGCCCAAAGGGGATTGAGTTGCATCGCATGTCCTTCATGCAAGGCCTGAAGGACGGAGCGGTTAGATACTGGGCCTGAAGGACAGGGAGCGGTTAGATACTGGGCCTGAAGGACAGGGAGCGGTTAGATATTGGGCCTGAAGGACAGGGAGCGATTAGATATTGGGCCTGAAGGACAGGGAGCGGTTAAATAACGGGTCTGCAGGACAGGGAGCGATTAGAACCAAGCTTGGAGGACAGAGCGGTTAGACACCCGACCTGAGGGACTGACTAGTATCAGATGCCTGATGCTGGGTCTGAAAGGGAGAGCAGCGGATACTGGGCCTATACCTTCTGGGTACACTTTCACCCAACAAACCATGGCGAATACAAAACCCCCGTTTGATAATTCACACATCAATCTAGCCCAACATTGAAAGGGACGCGTCCCATGAGTGTTGAGCTGTTACCTGGTTTTTGTGCGGGTTGGGCAGCAGCACACACTGCGACATGAAGTAGGAGACGAGCGCGTTGCCGCCGAGCGCCGTGACGTGCGCGCGCACCACCGCCAGCACCTCGGTCACCAGGTCCTGCATGAAGCCGTTCAGGCCACCCACCTGACGGGCCAACATGCAGGGTCAGTGGCCAGCGGTCAGCGGTCAGCGGTCAGCGGTCAGCGGTCAGCGGTCAGCGGTCAGCGGTCAGCGGTCAGCGGTCAGCGGTCAGCAGTCAGCGGTCAGCGGTCAGCGGTCAGCGGTCACTGGTCATAGAGAGCGGTCAATGTCACCAGGTCATCACTGGTCATCAGTCACCAGATCCTGCGTGAAGTTGTTCAGCCACCGCATGTCATCACATACACGTCCCACCCCGATGAGACACCGAGGTCACAAAGCCACATCCAACGGGGCCTGCCGGTGCTGAAACGTCGCCAGACTACCCTCAGCCGACACAGACTGAGCAACAAGATAACGAGCAGGTAACAAACGGGACGGTCTGTGAGTTCACCTTGTCTCATTCTCGGCACTCCGAGTCTGTAGGCAGGGAATTGGTTATCGCAACATTTTTATTAGACATGTGAGCTCACTTCGTCTCATTCTCGGCAAGTTCTAAAATGTTAACGTATAACAATTCACTTGGTCGGCGCGCAGAATACGATACAGCCATCGTTTCAGAAATAGCGACTCAGTGAGATACACGCACACGCACTGCTACTACGTACCTTATTATTAGGAACCATTATCGATCACGCCGAAGTTACACAAATAGCACATCGGGCGGTTTCTGCGCTTCACCTATGACCCACGATCCATTAACTTCCTATCTAGAAACGATTCAAGCGACGAAGCGGAACGGACATTGCCGCCGGGCAGGTCATGGTTCGGTGACCCAAGAGAAAGAGACGGGCAGGAAGAGAAGGGAAAGAGAGTCTATTTACAGGGAACCGCCAGGACCACCGGAGGTCACTGAAAGCATTATCATCATTCTTTCTTCACAGGCGAGGCTCACCGATCATACTCCGTACTTCACAGATAACGAGGATTATTAATGAGTATATCCTTACAGGAGTATACAGGCTAGAGGAGGAGCCGCTGGGGTTTAACGACGACTCAGCCCACAGGTTTCATAGGCGCCCCACAGGTTTCACAGGACAGGAACGAGAAGCAGGAAGCGAGCTGGGTGGATAGCAATCCATCATGTCAGTAGTTACAATCCAATCAATAGTTGGTAGTTTTCAGTCCAGGGAAGGAGGCGCTGGAAAGCGCCAGGACGGAGCATCGGCCTCGGGTCAGCAAATGCGGCCAGCCGGAAAAGAGAACGGTGAGGGTCACCGTCTCGACCTTCGCCCCAGAAAAGGACTGCTGCCGGGCATGTCAGGGCCCGGAACCGACTTCCTCGACTGACATAACATCTGGCGGACTGCCTGGGCCAAAAGGACTGCCGCCGGGCATGTCAGGGCCCGGAACCGACTTCCTCGACTGACACAACATCTGGCGGACTGCCTGGGCCAAAAGGACTGCCGCCGGGCATGTCAGGGCCCAGAACCCGTCCGAGGACCACTGACACCACATCTGGCGGACTGCCTGGACCAATATCTACCGGGTTACAGCTCGATAAACCGTCCGAGGACAAACCTCACCCAGGCATCGGAGAAGACGGCACTTAGGAGACAATAGAAAAAGGGACATGTCATGGCCCCTCTATTTAACCCTAACTGATTCACCCACTTCGAGCCCAAGCCGCATCGGAATCACTTGTTCGGTGCAGCACTGCAGCACTGGAGAAGGCAGTAGAGGCCGAGTCGACAGAAAAGGACGAGTCAGTGTTCCTGCATTCCTCGACCTGAACCGTCGAACATTCGAAAACCTCACCGAGTTACCCGGGCACAGCAACCCCAGACAGCTGACGGCAGCCCGGTACGGTACCTTGGCAGCGGCGGCAGCCTGAGGCCACCAGAGTTCCGGTCGCCATCAACAGGGGGCAGCAGCGGGCAGTCCCGACCAAAGGCCGTTCTCTGTTAACCGCCAGAAACAAGCTCGATCGCCGTCAACAGATGGCAGCAGCTGACGGAACCGACCGCACCGACAGAAGGGCAGCAACTGACGGTACCACCAACCCGCCTACAAGTTGCAAGCAACTCACTCCTGCTCCTGCAGCCCAAGGACGAGACGACAATCCGCCGACCTCAACGTCAGAACCAGTTTCGGTTGCGGCCACGCCTGATCATAAATGCCGAAGCTGAACAGAGAAGACCGGACCACACTGCAAGAAGCTCTGCTTGCAAGAAGCTGTGTAAAAGTATTGCAGTCCAGCCCCCGGCGACCGAGGCGGCCCGAGCTGGCTGGCCTGCCGGTCCACCCACCTTACCGGCAGACGGTGGACCCGACCGTCAGGCGGCTCAGTCCCCAGTCCCCACCGTCGGGCCAGCGGCGGCCGCGCCGAGTGTGACGGGCCAGCGGCGGTGAAAGAGAAAATCCAGGCCAACCGTCATGTCCCGCGGCGCGCACCTGTTTCGGACGCTACGAAACAGCGCCCCGGTCCAACGCAGCGTGACAATCGACTCGCCTTTCTCCGAGAATTACGACACCACGGCCATATAAAAACCGACACAAAACATTTCTCGTCACTCTGACTATTCTGGACCAGACGGTGGCCCCGCCGGACCAGGACGTCCTGCTGCCGTGATATAGTGAAGTGTTGTGCCCAACGATGTCAGTTACATCCCTCATACCGGACCTGTTGTCATACCGGACCTGTTGTCATACCGAACCTGTTGTCATACCGGACCTGTTGTCATACCGGACCTGTTATCATACCGGACCTGTTGTCATACCGGACCTGTTGT
>JARFNZ010131598.1:0-11209 GCA_031763405.1 Balanus nubilus
GGGGGCAGGGGTAGTTTTGTGTGCTGAACGCCTCTCCACAGACGGAGAGGAGATGTGATCGGTGCCGACGGTATGACGCCCCGCTGACCGGAGCGGCTATATTCAGAGCTGACCGCATGTCAGACGGCGGCAGGTCGTGTCGAACCTGTCAGTGTCGGCTGTCCGTGAGACCAGAACATGGCGCCGGCAGTCGGCGGAATCGGCCCCGGTTAATGCGGCGCACCACCTGAACAAACATCCTGACCGAGACAGCCGGTGGGCAGCAGAAAACGCCGACACTGCACTTACAATTTCACTACAGATATACGGCTTAAGCCGCACCGACAGCGAAAATAAACACCGAATAACCAGATTGATGGTGTCAGCTTTACCAGGCAGTCGCATCAGGCTAACACAAAGTCAACATCCCATTTCTACAGAGCTCAAACCACAGGCATTCCGCTACCTTGTATCCAAACGCCAAACTGAAAACAAACTCCACCGAACCACCGCTGATTTGACCGACCTTTTCCGACTCCCCCTCCCCCGCCTCCAGTCCGTCCCGTCTGCGGCGCCGCGGCTCCGTTCTCACCTCCGCTGCTCTTGTCCGACTTGACGCTGTACTGGAACACATGCAGTGTGTAGAGGAGGTGCGAGCTGCGGCCGCCGTCCTCGCCGGCAGCCCGCGCCGCCACCGCGCTGTCCAGGAACAGGGCCGCCTTCTCGGCGGTCTCTGCTCGGATCTCGGACTGGTTCTGCAGCTGACTGCCCAGCACCGGGTCCTCCCGCAGGTACACTCCCGGCGACTGGTCCGCGTCTGGTCAGAAGGGAGGGGGAGAAGTCGACAACCGTTAGTGACAGGTCCGTAGTTTTAGTGTGGATAACTGTAGTATCTAAAACTGTAGTACCTATAACTGTAGTTACAAGTGTAGTTATGTGGTATAACTGTAATACTGTAATATAAATGATAAATGTAAGTGTTGTGTTGTAGCTACTAAGTACTACAGTTATTTACGGTTTTAAGTAGACGGCCACAATCCTCAGTAGCAGCAGTGAACCGTTTTGAGCAAAATATGTATTATTAATAACATTAAAATGGTGTGTAAATCAGGACTCATGGGTGGGATTATCAAAACATTTAGCAACATCAACACAAAACATTGTATTCACCGTTCCTAAATCTACCCGACCGCAAATCACTATGGACATGATATACTTCATCAACACTGAATGGATACGTAAATCGAGACTCATGATCCCGCCTGTCCAGCCAATAAATATCGATCAAAACGAAATGATATTGATCCAACGCAATCCGCTAGCATGGCTCTCCATCCATTCCAAATAGGCATCACTAGGAAGAAAGCTTGACCTCCCCCCCCCCCCCCTGCCCGCTCAGTCGCGCTCCGTGCCCACCTTTGGCGTGGTCCTTGAGCAGGTCCCGCAGGTTCTCGGCCGCTCCGGCGATCTGCACGGCCGACACCCTGACAGAGAAGCGGGCGCCGCTCTTCTGCTTCTGCTCGCCGATGCCGCGGTACAGCCACGCGATGGCCGTCGGGATCACGCCCAGCTGGTCGGCTGAGCCGCTGCTGCCCAGCATCGTCGTCGTCTTGCCTGAGGGCACGGCAGGTCAGGTCAGGTCAAGGCAAGGTGCACTAGCCACCTGTCCGACATGATTGTCGGAAGACGAGGACTGAGTGTGTAGACCTAAGATATCGAAAGACGAAACTTTAGGCAGCCGGTAGGCATTTGGTCATTGTAGAGGGACAATGAATCAGCTATTGTTATTCTAAAAACAGACCGAAACGGTTCAAGGCGGACATTGGGGAACTAAGGGTTCGTTCAGATTCTTCAGATCTTCAGATTAAGATTCAGAATGATGAAAGACCGAAAGACAGAAAGAAATCCGCATGACAGAAAGACACAGTTTGGTAGAGTATTGCGGGGAAATTTGTTCACTGGCAGTTGTCATGTCTCACGGAAATTCTTTCGGCAGAGTGATTTGTCAAAGCCAAACATGTCACGACGGAATTTGTCCAGCGGGCCTTGGACAGCGCATTATTGTGCTGGTCGACGGGTCCTCCGTCTCCGGCATTCCGTCGGGACACGCGATGTGCCGTTGATGCCACAACATCGGAATCCGCTGCCGTCTGCCGCCGCCGCCTGACAGCGTCCTGGGTCAGTTACCGGCTCAGTAAACAGCCAGCAGGGCTGCGCTGGGCCGCGCCGGAGCCGTCGCGCCGCGTCAGCCTCCAGCCGCGCCGCTACTGCCGCTATCGCCGCACCTGCCGCGATCGAGATGACTTACCGCGCCACGGTGACAGTCACGCAACAAACGAGCTCATTATTCGGCGCGGAAGTGGCGCCGAGTGGCGCAGCGCGGCCATCTCACCGCGGACGGCTGCGGGGCAGCCGCGGTGGTGGGGTTAGTACCAGCGGTCGATCAGGGCCGTCCATCGGAGAGAGAGCGGCACCTCGGCGGTGAGGCTGTGACGGATCGTCATAACATCCCCCACAGCGGGCGGCAGGCTGCAGCTCTGCCCCAGCCGCTGCCCCGCCGAGCTGGGACCAAAGCCGCCACAGCTGAGAGGCACCGCGGTGGCCAGCTGTGACACGGCACGTCAGACCTCGGCGAGGCGCCTGGCTCGCGTGAAACACGCACCTCCACCGGTCCAATTGGGCAGAGATCAGTCAGATGACACGCAGAGCTGAGGTCAGGCGGAGCGATGACCTCGGCCAGTGTCTGTGAACCCTGGACTCAGACACCTCAAGCAAGCAGTCTTACCTCGCTTGCTCCGACACCAGACACGACCGGGACAAATGTCGCGGACAAGACTGCCGCGCACGCTAAAAGCCCACAGGGCCCGGAGGAATGGCTCATGCATTAGCACATGAGGACTAGGGTATCCGTCGCAAGGAATGATGCTTTCGAGTACAATGATCCGGTGCCGCGGGTCCGTGGGGGCTACATTTGTCACCGCTCGGAGGCCCTTCAGAGCTGCTGGCCGACGAAGAGTGCAACCATAAGATGAGGAACCTGAGATCTTATCAACTAGCATGATGACTGGCAATGTAGGACATCCATTTAACGAGCAATTCATTCGAGTTAAGGGTTGATCGATTGTCAAATTAGTTGGATGCGCATTAACTTCGCTGCACGGCCCCTTCAAAGCTCGGAAGGCCTTGAAGTTGGAACAAAGCCTGCTCGGCAGCAGTCCGTCGACCTATAGCTGCTACCCTCAGCGCCTCCAAGCGGTCTGAGGCCCGTGAAGGGGTCCAGTGTGTCTTCCCAGCGCGGGCTCCCGATGTCTTCCTTCTCTCCGCGACCGTCAGCGCTGTTCGCCACACCGCATAAATCCGCCCACCGTCGCTGGCTGGCTGCGCTCTGTTGACTATAAACGTCTCAATGCGGCATATTTACTGCCTGCCGCCGCCTCGCCAGGCATGTCGCATGGAGCCGCCGGCAACTTAGTGGCCGCCGCGCACGGATAGCGGCGCCGAGTTATGGGCGCCACCGGCGCGGCCGCGACGATCCCGCCGCACCGCCGCCGCCGGCTGCGTCGGAGTCGATGCTAGGTGGGTTCGGGCGGCACCGGGGGGTGGGGGGGGGGGGGGGGTTGGCGACACGACCGGCGGGTCCGACCTCAATTAAGGCGAGAACGACGTGCGAGGCAGTTCACCGAGCGCAGACTGCATAGATAGCCGACGCCGCTGTGAATTATTGCAGCGACCACACGCCAGTAGCGCCGCCCGTCCGCCACGGTCGCAGATAGAGCCGAGAGAGACGGCTACGGCCGAGTATCGCCCGCCTATCGCCTGCTGAGCGGCTGGAATGGTGCCTTCCGCGGTCTGAGGCAGCCCGGGGGCAGCGAAGGAGGCGTAGTTTTCCTCCGAGGCTGCCAGCCGGCATACCAGAGATAGTCTAAGCACCGCAGGCGCGGCCCGCTATGGCGTTATAAGCGTCATATTTGCCCGCTGATATGCCGTTGAGGGGCGGCAGCGGCCCGTTTGGGCAGCAGCAGCAGCAGCGGCGTTCCAGACCGCCTCGTTTCAGCCTCTGTTGGTGGTGTTTCACCAGTATCTACCTCTCCCCAGGTCCAGGACAGGTATGTGAGGAGAAGGAACTACTCAGACCCGGCAGTAGCGCCAGTATGTCGGCCAGCCGACCAGCGGCAGCCATGCCACCAGTCGCCTGGCCGGTTCGTTATGTCCAGCTACTGCCGGCGAGCAGAGGTCATGACCGCTGGCGGAGCGGCGGCCATGGAGCGGCTCCAGCGGCGGCGGCGGCTGTCTCTGGTACCGTTCGACCAACTGCCGCCGCCGGTAACAGCACCAGACACCCGGCCGGCACACAGCTGGAAATACTCAACGACGATCACACCAGCGGAAATCATAGCCACCTCCGGTCTCTGCGGATCCGAGCGGTGGTTATAGGAGCGGTGCTTCGGGCAATGGCCACACCCATTTCAGGCTAACGACCAAGCCGTCTTTAACTTGAAGGGTGGTATGCTATGCTGCACAAACCTTTAAAATAACGGCGACTTTTAATCAGTCAGCACTTTTCTAGACCAATGCTCCTCTAATAAGGACTGATTAGGTACCCTTTTGGATAATTGAACCTTCGGATGGTAGTAACTAATGACGTGGGAAATTGTAGTTGATCTCTCTGACAACAGTGTACCTATATTTATAATGTAGGGACGTATGCATATCCCAGCAATGTTTGCGTTTATGCCGCGCTACCACGCGAGCATAAAACCAAAATGCTTAATGATCAGCTTCGTGTTTCAGCCTACGCATTGTGGTAACTGGGAGCCTCTGCTTTAGTTTAAAAGAAGCAGCACGGACGTCTACTTATATTCCCGTCCCTAGATGGCAGTAGTGGTGAGCGCCTGAAGTTATGCTGTACCGCATAGCTCGTTAAGTTCTGTCCCTAGATGGCACCAGTATTTAGCGCCTGAAGTTATGCTGTGCCGGATAGCTCGAGAACAGTAAGCGCAAGTCTGCGGAGTGGGTTAGGGAGGGGTAAACGAATCACTTCTCTCATCAGCAGAAAACCAACTGGCCACAACCTTGACGCTGGCAGACTAGGAAGCCTAATCGACATTACTTAGACTCCATGCGGCCTGACGCGGGCTGAACAGAACTCAGCCCGCGTCACAGCTACCGTCAGGCCGCCGAGCACGCAGTCGTATCAGCCTCGGCAGCAAGCAGTGCCCGGTCGCTGAATGTTTTATCGTGAGTAGCGGCATCTAAGCTCGGCGCCGATTGAAGTGAGCCGCTGCCGCTGCCGTTACCAGTGACGCGGAGCTGGCTGAATGAGACGGAGATGAAACTGACGGGGATGGGCCGACGCGATGTCGGGACGACGGCGATGGAACGGGTGCAGTGGTTGGGCTGGTGACGGAACGACAGTGAGGGGTTGAGAACGATGGCGAATGATGAATGAACTTTGTGAGGCGACGAAATGAGCGATGTCGACATAAAGTCGATACTCAGCCACTTGGGCGGTCGTGTGTATACTTTCCATCGAGTTATCTTCAGCTTTGTATTGCTTTGCTCTTCCTCTCTCCCTTCATCCCTTCTCTGCCCTTCCCTAACAGGCGGTAGCAGTCCATTGTAGCCCGTCTCCACCCGCTCGGTCCCGATAATAATTTCCGGTAACACACCAACTGCGCCACCACTGTCGCCACTGCGCCGCCACTGTCGCCACTGCGCCGCCACCGCTGCCACCACCACCGGACGGTCCGAATCGACCCCGCTGTCACCTCTCTGGCAGAGTTTATGAGCGATTAGCGCCGCGGTCAGGTCAAGGAACGCGCCCCGTTCCGCCGCCTCGGGGCAGTCTCCGGCGGCACCTGCGCCGCCCGAGCGAGATTGATCAGCACAAACTTAATGGAAAAAGGAGGGACTACCGCGGTCGGCACGAGGCAGGCAACGCACAGCAGGGCGGTGCATGGCCGCTACCTCTGCTACGCTTCCGCCGCCGCTACAAAGCGGAACAGAGCGAAGTATTCTCCGGCCGGAGCACGCGAAGCCAGATGGGGCTAGCACGGTGAATAATTCGCGCGCCGGACGTCCACGAGTGTGCGTGCAGGCAACGGCGAGCGCCTGGTGCCGACACAGGGACGAATTTAGCGTCCCGGCCGCCCACGTGGTATGTAGACGTGGAGCGACCGTGTTGGACGAGCGGCGACGCGCCCTCAGAATTAGCGGCGTAACATCTGTCGGATTCAGGCTGAAACTGCGCGACACGCGCCGGCCAAGTTCGGAGCTCACGTCAGCCGACAGCACGCGCACGGGAATGTCAAGAGCTGCCGAGGCCGCAGCTCGCTGCTGAGGGCTGCAGCAGTTCGGCTGCATCAGCTGTCACACGCAGTCGGCCAGGGACGGACAGTCAGCCACGGACAGGGACGAGAGCAGGGCCGGGGATTGGATGAGGCTGAGGACAGGAGATACGAGTCTGTCGGTGACAGGTGACCTCGGGGGACGGGGTCATGTCCTACTCGCCGAAAACTGGCTCACGTTGGAACCTAAGTAGTTCCGGGGTGGTTCTAGGATGTTCTCAGACTAGTTTCGGGGCGGTTCCGCGGTGGTGCCGGGGTGATTCCGAGCTGGTTCAGGACTGATCACGAGTTTCCGACGGACAGACGGCGCCGGACCCGGCTCTGCGATCCGGTGAGATTGCCGGTGGCAGCAGAGCGGAGTCTTCTCTCGGGTGATAGACCCCGGTCGAAGGCGCTCGCAGAACCGTGAATTATTTAGCCGCTTAACCCGTACAGAGAGATAGAGAAAGTCGAGCCGCCGTTCGAGCGAGGATAATGGAAACCGAAGGTAGAACGCTGCGAAGTTTCGGGGAATCAATGCTCAGTAGAGCGACAAAAGCTGATAATCGTTGACAAATATGCATTAAAGGGAGTGTGTCCACTTTTTGTATCGCCCAAAACATTTTTTCCTACAATAAGTAGCTATTGTTTTCACGTTTGAATAAAACAAAAGTCATAGATAAGCCTCAAATAATTAAATCTTCGCTTGAATTGCTTCACCATATTTCGGTATTGAAGCGACTTTTACTATGATGAAGGCAAGCAGACGAAAGAAGAAGTAATTAATATAAGACATTTTATGACATTAAAATAGACGTAAGACATTTTATGACTGTGATGACGAACGGCAATTGTAAACAAAACAGTCGAAGCAGAACCGGGGCTCTGTTTGAATGCTGCTATCAGCGCTCACGAGCTGTTTTATCGACATGTGATTGGTTTACGTTATCGGTACGTTGGCAAGTTTACATCGAATTCTAGTGATGGAAGCAGGCTGGGGTAACACCGCTAACTTTGGTGATCCGCACCTATGCTGGGGTAATCGGACTATCTCGGCAACCAGGGTTTTACTGGAGGAATGCAAGTACGACTTGATTCAGAAAAATCTGCCCTACAATTCCGTGTCCATAACTCCATATCGCCAATGTCAGTAGATACACTACCTTTAAGAAATGTTCAGAGTGTATTAAAACAGCTTTTGAGAAAATAGCATTTCTTAATATGTTAATGGAGCCCCGAAGTTGTACTTCGGAACTCACGACGTTTTACTACCCGAAGACGCGAATAGGTCACAGGCTTTATTGACGGTGCAAATAACTAAGCAATCAAAAAAGACAAACATTACGGGTATGAGGAAGTTTCCCTGACCATTTGCTTCCAGATAAGCTACAATTTTACCTTCGTCAAAAACCAGTGTCGGCTTACATGCACCTTCGGATCTGCGAGGGCGACACAAAATGAGACATGGTTAAATTTTAAAGAGGGAAGCAAACTGGTAAGCTATGGTACCGATATGTGACACACTACACAGTGTCCCAAAATTTGCTGATTATAGTGGGAAATGACACCTAAATCTGAATATTTTTCCACTTTTACCGTCCATTATGGGAGATAATTTTTCACTCCAAAGTTCTAAGTTAACCCGCGCCCCCCTGGGGTCTCCAGCTTAACGCTGGGGGGGGGGGGGTAAATTTTATCCCCTCGTATCTCCCGAACCAAGGGTCGCAGCGGGAAGCGCGAGGCGGCAAACGAAATCTCGAAAAAACAAGCCTAATGCACAGTTAACATTTTCTTACCAAGGTCAAATATCAGGTCAAAAGTCAAAGGTCGGAACTACCTGTTTTCGATTTATTGGCTGCAGAGACCATACTATCAACAGCAGCGAGTCTAAACTCAGCCAAAATACTTCCAAGTATTAGCGGAAGTCACTACTAGACGATGAGCTTCATACTAAGTATAGGGCACAAAAGGTCACAATGTGCAAAATGTCACAAAAGGCCACTATGTGCAAAAGTTACATAAAAGCCGTGTGACACATGTTTTATGGGTTGTTTCAGACGTAGAAATAGATGGTAATGGTATTTTACCGTTTGACCCCATTTTAAGTGAAGATCAGGCCAAGGTCAGGTAAAAAAGGGTAAAATTATGAAATTCTTAATTTGTAATAAAAGGCACATGATTGTGAACCAGTTTTGTTCGACGAACCCAATGGTGTCACTTATTTTTACGTAAGTGGTCTAGACAAAATTAAAAGAATGACGTCATCAGCTTGTAAACTTTTCGGAGCCATTTTGGGGTAAAAAATAAAGATATTGATTTGAAATTTGGTATAGCAATTGCACATATGTAGTTCTATCACATTTATTCTGGTTTTATGAACAACTTAGAAATATTAGATTTTGTGACCACTTTCCCAAAAAACTGATTTTTTTTTTTAATTGTGGGATCGGAAAAAAATCTAAACTCAGAGATAGCTATTTTGAACAGAATGTCATTCCCTTTCTTTAGACGGTTTATTTTTTGCATTTTGCTTCAAAACTCGAAATTTTATGAGCGATCAAACATTTGTGGATTTGGGACCGAAAATGGTCTGACATACGTCACTAAAACGTGATTTTCTATAAATATATATTGGCGGTTTTTAAAAAAAAATTATAGGAAGATGTTAAATTGATGCTAGACAGGGTACCAAAAGTTTCACGTCGATATCTAGCATCGTTTTGAAGCTATTGCGAAAGTCCGGGAAGGGGTAAAATTTCCCCCCCCCCCTCCTCCCAGCGAGGTGCGGGTTAAGAATTGTGATAGTTGCTGACACAAAAAAAAAATACTGCATGTTACCATTTAAAATACACCCCATTTTTGCATCGTTTTCCACTCTCATACTCTTTTTCACTTCAATTTTCCATTCTGACACCCAAGACAAAATTCAATTTTGGAACACTTGTGACCAGTTGTAAAGTATTGTTCCATGTTTTGTTAATCCTATTACTGTCGGGGGGGAGGGGGGGATTCGCCCCCCTGGAGGTTTTTCATATACCATTTATTGAATAATCAGCCTAGATTCGACAAACTTTGTGACCTTTCCTATCATTTCATTGCGCGTCGAATAGTGTACTTTTTTCTTCAAAAAAGTTGCATCAGGGGTGGGCCCAGGACCGTTTTTTTGTGGGCATGTTCGGCCGTTTTTTACCCAAAACTTTTTCGTGTTAGTCCCTCGTGCAGCGTTGGATTTTTTTTTAGCAAAATGTAACCAAAAATGGATGTAAGTAGAAAATTATATGCTCTTTCAGATGGCTATCTCGAATTTTAAAAGTTTTGATTTTAACATTCCATTTTTTTTAAACACGGATTTTTTTCTTCAAAATCGTATATCATTTTCATTTTGTCTTATAAAAACAATATATGTAGGACAGGACATGCTAGATAATGTATGTTCGAAACTTCAAGACGATATATCAATATGTCATGCCTTGAGGCTAAGTCAAATGCGTGACCTACCATTATAAGTAAATGGTGAAAAAATCAAATCCTTCCTCATACGCATTGGATCAGTCCAATTATTTCAGTATTGTCATAATAGGCCCGTTTGGATTGCGAAGTTGCAATTTGTGGTCAGTTACTTTCTGAAAGGTCTGGCGAGGTCATCCGAGGTCAAGATACTTTTTTGTAAATAACTCCTCACAGAATTGAGGTAGAGACTCGCAGCTGGTGCCAAAGAGTTTGTTTCGTCAATAAGCGTCTTCTGATATGTAACTTGACCTACCTAGGCCAAATTGACCTTGACCTTAACCTGAGGTCAAATTTTGGAATTGACCTAAACATGTCAAAATTGGTATGTTTCAAACCGCCTGGACGAGAGAAACACGATAGTGTCAAAATAAATGTCTTATCATTGCTAGATAAAAAGATATTCACGAACAAAGTTTTGCTGAAAAACAGCTTTTATTTGATGACCTGGAGCATGAATGTAGTTGAGGGTAGATTTAAACATAATTGTTGTGAGCCCAAGTAATATATATAATTAAAAAGATAGCTCATGATAGTAATCACTGAAAAAAAACGTTAAAAATAAGTGCACTTATTTTCAACGTTTTTTTCAGTGATTTCTATCATGAGCCAAAGCCTATCTTTTTCATTATAGACCGGAGCATGGGTCGAACTTCTCAGGGAATGTTGGTGGGGCAGAATGTCATTCTAGCTGATTACCTAATTAGCACGGCTAAGTCGAAAACTGACAGTTTTTGCTAAACAGCTTTCTGTTATGCCAGAAAACCTTCAAGTTTGATGACAATGCGGGGCTTTTGTGGACAATCATCATTTTCACCCATCACAGTCACAATCACCCCCCCAAAAAACTTAGTCTGACAAAACTTGGTGGGGCAAAGCAAGAAGTTAGTGGGACAAAACTCAAAGTTGGTGGGGCGACTGCCTCACCAACCATATAGGAAACTCCACCCGTGACCTGGAGCCTTAACTATTGACCTGGAGTCAAATCTGATGGCATCTATATGAAAGAGCGTTTCAAGGGCTTTTGAATGCCGTTTGCGGATTCCTCCTAGCCATGGATAAACCTGGATTGGAAACAATCAGCTGTTTGGCTAACGCTTAGTTTTGTAAACAAACCCGAGCAACGAGAAGGAGAATCGGCAATATGGCGTCTGAAAGGTAATGGCACGGAGCGGTATGGTGCTAATATCATTTATAAATACCACATTATCAATGTTTCTATTTATCAGTACCTGCCTAGAATTCAATAACACACGTATTGTGCAAATTTTAACCTTGGGTCACGCCAGGTCAGGTCACGAGATCAGGTCAAAGTACCGTCATTGGAAATTATCGTGTGCAAGTTTGCAGTTGTGCTGTGGCCACATTTATTGGCCGATCGTTTTCAAACTTTCAGG